>NLAU01000993.1:0-17210 GCA_002370875.1 Metschnikowia arizonensis | reverse complement strand
GTGTGTGTGTGTGTGTGTGTATGAATGTGCGTACTACTCAATCAAAAGTCGCTATTAAATCACCTTTTACAAATACTCGTGGGCGCGGAACTGCCAAGAGAAAGTGCGTGTAGAAAACTATAAGACTGACTGCGAATGGGTTGACAGCGAGCGCTCTAAAGACCAGTCCAAGTGCGACTGAGAAGA
Source organism: Metschnikowia arizonensis (assembly GCA_002370875.1). NCBI lineage: Eukaryota > Fungi > Ascomycota > Pichiomycetes > Serinales > Metschnikowiaceae > Metschnikowia > Metschnikowia arizonensis. The sequence continues at coordinate 17,024 of NLAU01000993.1, read as the reverse complement.
GGTGAAGAAGTACTAGTACTAGTGATAGAGATAGCTAGTGATAGAGATAGCTAGTGATACTACTCTACTACTCTACTACTTATATAAATATAATTATCAGTTACTTGGTATACTATTTGGATCATCTACTATACACCCACATCAATTGCTCTTACTAGTAATGAATGATGGTAAATCAACATCCAGTCAAACAGTATATACACTATTATTATATCTTTAGATTCTTTGATAATTTGTAACTGTTTATTCGTTGATAGCTTCGCAATTACTGGGAATCGGGGGTATTCCTTTGCCTGGACTCTGTGGCATGATCTTTTGGGGCTGATGGTGTTCGCATGGAGGCTGTTCTCAATCAAACCGTAGCTATCTATCTTAAATGATTAATTTTAATTTGCACACTTCGTTGCAAGCTATGGTTAATTCCACTGGAATTACAGACCAACAAATTAGCACTCCGCCTGGTTGATCTTGGTTGACCTCCTGGATCCCGGTTCACCGCCTGGTACTTAGGGGTTTCAGTACTTACTAGACATGTTATACAAGAAGATTTCTGGTGGGTCAGAAGTGGAAGACATCTTGGCATATAGTTTGATTACATTATAAAGGCTCCTTTTATAATTGATCAGGAAATAACTGCCTGCCTGCCTTAGAGCTTTAGCTTAGAACTTCTTTAATAGCGTGCCCTAGTCAGATTATATACAGGAGCCCACCACGTCGATTATAAATGCTTGACATTTCGCTCCTTTTTATAGTATATCAATAATTACCACCTTACCAAGATCTTCCACTTCCTGACCCATCCGAAATCTTCTAGTATAAAATCTCTACTACTAAGTACTTAACATGTCAATTCCTGCTTACTACTTCCTGATCTATCTGTAAAGAGGTTTTCCTCTCTGCTTGGTACATAGCTAAGTAACGGGGGTTTGATAACTACAAGAAGATCTGGACCTAACTGTTTGATATCTACAAGAACTGGACCTAACTGTTTGATATCTACAAGAACTGGACCTAACTGTTTATCTTATACAAGAAGATCTGGTGATCTGGACCTAACTGTTTGATATCTACAAGATCTGAACCTAACTGTTTGATATCTACAAGATCTGAACCTAACTGTTTGATATCTACAAGATCTGAACCTTACTGTTTATCTTATACAAGAAGATCTCGTGATCTGGACCTAACTGTTGATAATTATAAAGGGCAAAGCTCCTTTTATATTGGAGTGAACCTTCACCAGTGCCTTATTAAGGAAATGCCTCAATTAGGCCATAGTACACAGTTTTCTCCATAAGTTTAAATGGTCCATTAAAGGATAGGAAATATGACTTGCCAGTATATTCCTGCACTACACAGAAGTCGGTATAATGTTTTATATTGATTGATTTTCTGCTGGAGTGATCACTTAATACTTCATCACTTGAAACTATGTTTTAGTATATATTAATATACAGGAATATGTAAGTTGTAGCTTACAAGACCAAAGAGTTTAGACTTGAAGCGAGGTGGGAGAATAGTTTTGGAAATATGGCCTGTATGAACCGGGACTGTACGTCGACCCTGTTACATTTAGGACGGGGTGGAGTGAGTGACCTACTCCTTCCTATTTGGGAAGGAGTGCATATATTGTCGTAGCTACTCCCTCGGTTACTCTCAGACCTAATGACAGAATGTACTTTACTAGTTATGACCCAGTTAAGCTACAGATGCAATGCTTGTTACATCATGTTTCAGATTGGTCACAAGTGATCTGTTTGTGCACCATGGTACATGCAGGCAGAGGTTGAGTGGTGGTCTATATAAGGGTGGCCTGGCGCCCTTGTGATGAGACAAGGACAGAACTGATAAGACACAGAGATTGAATATATGATGATAGACAACTACACCGAATCTCGTCACTTTAGATTTATTGAAGACCAATGAGACATAAGAAAGTTAACAGGGTATCAGCCATAGATATGTACGGGTTTGGGCTAGACGCTTTAGAAAAATATCCAGTGGATGTCGATAAACAGTAAGATAAAGCGGTTATATACAGTCCACAATACCATGATTATTATTGAAGGGCAAAAAAATATGTTTGGGAGGCCGGTTTATTAGACACTAGTCTCACTCGTCAGTCTCAGTCCAGTTTGAAATTTACGCAAAAAAGTATTTTCTTCGCACCTCGAAAAATTCTCATCAACTAATCTCGTCTCATTCCCTACTCTATCATGACTTCAAACCCTCAATCTTTTGAAGCGCCTAAAGGCAGTATTCCGACGCTTCCAAGCCTTGCACCGGAAATGCCTAAACAAAATGGCTTATGGTCTTCCAATCCTGTCTTTTCCTATTTGAATGATGTTTATATTAACATCTCAGAACACCGCAAGTCCTTGGGGTTGACTAACCCTGGAACAATCGAAGGCCTTACTAAAGAAGTCACAAGGGATGTTTTCTTGACTCAGTATTTTTTTACAGGACTCCGTGCAGACTTGAATAAAGCTTTTTCGCTTAACCCTGCTTTCCAAACTTCCCACACTTTATCCATTGGATCTAATGCTTTGCCTCCTTACGCCTTTAGCGCCTTGTACGCCGCACAGGATTTTTTTGTACAGGGAAATGTGGATAATGACCTTTCTTTCAGTGGCAAAATCAATTATGGATGGGATGCTCATAACATTTCCAAACTTACATTGCAGATTGCCAATGGTCAGCCGGCCATGTGTCAATGGGAACAAGATTACCAGGCCAATGATTTCTCCATTAACCTTAAGACCTTGAATCCTTCGTTTTGGAATGGTGGATTTTCTGGAGTGGCTGTGGCTTCTCTTTTGCAGTCGTTATCGCCCAAGTTGGCTGTAGGTTTGGAGGCCATGTACTCCAGACAAGCCATGTCGCTTCCTCCTGACTCGGCTGTCAATTACTTTGCCCGTTACAACAATGAAAACTGGATTGCTACTGCACAATTACAGGCTCAAGGTAGTTTGGTGGCTACTTTTTGGAGAAAGGTGACGGATAAAGTAGAGGCTGGATTGGAAACGCAGTTGGTGGCTTCGGTCAAGCCAATCACTGACTCGTTGATGGGCTCTCCTATTGGCTTTGAGCCTGTGGTGGAGGGCCAAACTACCATTGGTGCCAAGTATGAATACAGACAATCTGTGTTCCGTGGTCAATTGGACACTTTAGGAAAGGTGGGAGTGTTTATGGAAAAACGCGTTTTACCCACGGTTTCCATTTTATTTTCCGGAGAAATTAACCATTGCAAGAACACTTCTCGCTTGGGTTGTGGTTTACAGTTTGAGTCTGCAGGAAACGAGCAATTGATGTTGATGCAACAAGGCTTGGTTGATGCCAACGGTAACCCTGTGCCTGGTGCCCCACAATTGTAGGGCCAACATGTATATACAATAGAACATGAAAATACGAATCTTACGCTGAAACTACCTGTATTATATATTTTTAAAGTTTCTTTATTGATATACTTTATATAAACCCGTACACCATTGGTTAATACACGTCCTTAACTACATGCAGGATTCTCGAATATCTATATAAACCCTGATAATCCCTACTCCATAAAATAACACATGTGAATCTCTGACTGACTGTCTGACGTTGAATTGTTTCTGGATACACATCTACCCACTAACACAGAAACAATATTGTAAACGACAGATGTGTGGACCAATCTCATGTTAGTCGAAGTTGCAAAAGACTATTGTGCCATCTACCTGTGAAGCTGAAGTCTTTGGACTATTCGAAGGAAATCGAGAGGCTATCTGGTTAAGGAGCCTCGTCAGAAAGAACTGACTTTCCAAAGTTACCTTGTTATAAGAGGAACGTATGTCAGAGTCAGAGTTAATTACTTATCTAAAGGAGTTAGTGGATACAGGAGAAGTTTTGCTTCTGCAATATGCAAACTTAATGCTTACTGCTTCAACTGACTGACTGACTGACTGACTGACTGACTGACTGACTGACTGACTGCCTGACTCTCTAAGACTGACTCTCTAAGACTGACTTCCTGACTGCATGACTCACTGACTGCTTGACTCACTGACTGCCTGACTCACTGACTGCCTGACTGACTGCCCGACTGATTCTCTGACTGTCTATCTATGACTCTCGGGAACATCAGTATTCAATAGTCAGGTGAAATTCTTAGATATATTGAAGACTAACTACTGCGAAAGCATTGGTCAAGGACGTTTATCAAGAACGAAAGTTAGAGGATCGAAGATAATCAGATACCGTCGTAGTTTTAACCATAAACTATGCCGACTAGTGATCGGGTGTTGATCAATATTTTGACGCACTCGGCACCTTACGAGAAATCAAAGTTTTTTTGGGTTCTGGGGGAGTATGGTTGCAGGCTGAAACTTAAAGGAATTGACGGAAGGGCATCACCAGGAATGGAGCCTGCGGCTTAATTTGACTCCACACACACGGGAAATCTCACCAGGTCCAGACATAATTAATAGATTGAGATCTCTATATATCTGATAATCAGCCTTCGAAAACGGATATAGATCAAGTACTGCATACAGCAGCTATTCTCCCATGTGATGCTATGTATTAATCCCCGAGCCTAGTGTTATCATTGGGGATCTGACACGGATGATTTCCAGTACTTCTAGAAATATTCAGCTTGTACTAAAAACTTGGAGTTGTGATTCTTTGCAATTGATTTCCAATTGCTGAACTGACGGTCACTGTGTCTGATGATTCACTCTTATGCTTCGTCTCTGGTACTTGATAAATCATATCACAGTTATGACATGACCTGCGTATCCATGTAATGCAACTCCGTATGATTAACCTGTAGATTAAGCTGTATGATTAACCTTGTGTAGGTGATAAACATCCACTTGTAATACGTTAGGACGTTGCCTGTTGATCACTTTGTCTGTTGATCACTTTGTTTAATGGGACTTGGTGTTGAGCTTGGTGTTGGACTTGGTGTTGGACTTGGTGTTGGACTTGGTGTTGGACTGGTATTGCTCTCCCTTAATCTCTCTGATTTGGTCATACATTCACCATGGTTTCAATCTTGAACTTATAAGCACTTCAATTGAAATCACCAGCCAAAGAGCCTTCGAAGCCCCGAGGTCTCCTGCTTCTCATCTCGTTTACTCAAAAGCTTGTATACCTGAGCCGGGCTCAAACCATCTCCCTTTGAGGCTTTAGTGGAGTCTCTAATATCCACCATGGTCAGGCTTTTGCTCAATGATACGTTTCCTCTTGCGCGGGGAAATTGGCCTTGCGAGAGATTATGCAGCGTGATGGACCGGTAGATTTCTCGGTAAGTCTCGTTTAGGTTTGAATTCAGCTTTGAATTGAAGTTGAGCAGTGAATTGAAGTTGAGCGGTGAATTGAAGTTGAGCGGTGAATTGAAGTTGAGCGGTGAATTGAAGTTGAGCGGTGAATTGAAGTTGACCGTTGAATTGTTTCCACTAAAGTTTCCAGCGTGATGATGTCCACGGCTATTCTTTTTGCTGACTAAAGATTGAATGGACTTTGAATGCACGAGTTGGTGGCCTGTCCGACCCGGCTCCATCCAGTTCGATACGGAAGAGTACAATTCACTAAGCGACGACTTTCGGGACCTTCCGCACATGCTATTCTGCCTGTTTTTGTCATACTGAGAAAGTGATGTCGATGGGAAGTCATCGGGCTTGAACTCACTGCCAAAACGTGATTGCGAATGTTGGTAGCCCTGAACATGGCGCCGATGGATGGCACTGGAACGAACGGTTGACACGTATGATGTGCCACGTGACCGGTACTGTATTGATTGAGTAGCGGAGATATTATCTTCGTACTCATCGAGTAAGGAGTCCATGGACGACGAGGAAGATGTCAGTTTCTTGCGATCTGGGGCACTTTGAGCTGCGGGGAAAAACGGGATAGAATGGTAAGGTTTTGGCAGGACAATTTGAGAGATTGCCTGATGTGGTGGAATGCCAGGAGGGCCAGGAGGAATGCACGAGTCACCATGATGATATAGATTATATTCGTTTTCAACATTGTCCAGTGTAAGCTTCAGTCTTGAATCAAGGTATTTATTCTGCCCCACTTTTCCCAAAGTTAAATTAGATTGGGACTTTTTTGCATTGGCTTCTTTTTCCAAAGTTGGGACTTCAACCAGATTTAGATTAAACTTGGCCATTGCGGAGTTGATTGTTCCTGCACCCTTATCCATTTGAAGTGAAAGGGGTGGAAAATCCATTGAATCATTGAACAGAGCTTGTTGTTGTGGCAGAATGGGGACTGATGGAGGAGATTCAGGAATATCATTGAAGAACGGTGTATAGTGATTTTGAACTTGCAAATCAGTCCTTAAATCTGCAGGATTTTCGTGTTCCTTTTCATGTTGATGTCCATTTCCTTCTCCTGATTTACCAATATTGTCCCCCCCTTCCAATTCATTTAGGCTATCTTGGGCACCAACTGCTAAATTAGTAAAATTCACCACCTTCTTGAGTACCAGCTGCAATTTAAATAAGTCCATATCTGTCACAGAATCCACATGGATTTTCCAATACCGTTCTGGGTTGACCAATGGCAATATAAACTCGCTCCGACTGGTCTGTAGAATCTTCAATTTTGGTAGCAATGGGTACACAAACGACCGGCCACAGGCCAAATACGTCACGTCGCCATTGTGAAGCTGAAACACCTCAAACTCGCCATGCGCTAGAAGCGTCCCAGAAGTTTGCAGCCGCAGATTTTGGAGCTGGTCGTGGTAAACCACGATTTGGGACTGCGCTGCGGCAAAAAGTTGCGCTTTTCCGTCCATATTTTGGCTGGCAAGGAGCATGGGGTATTTTCCATCCTCTGGCTCCACCGATAGACCACCGTGGCGGGTTTTCTTCTTTTCATTGAGCTCGCTGACAAAGTCGGGCTCCAATCCGGCGTCGGCGTTCTGTTTCTGCCTTAAAAGTGCCATTTTCCTCGGGCTTTTGAGCACATAGTGTCCTTTAGACGATAAAAGTCGACTTTCCTCTTTCAATGGCTCTGGGTATGGATCAGCAGGAGGAAAGGTGGCTGAATTGGGTAAGATCGGAGTGGTATCTTTGGAAGCGTCTGTATACACACAATTGTGGGCTATTGGAGCCGGGATTTCACCAAAAGGACCGCCAGAAGAAGCACTATTCATTCCGCTATGTTTAGAGGCGTCAGTGTCAATATTTTTCGGGGTTGAAGCGGGATTTTCCACGCCACTCAGTAGCAATGTGATATGATTGACGATTTCGTCCGGGGTAGGGGCATCAGCGGGCTTTTTTCTCCGAGACTTTTTCTTCTTACGCCTATCAGGCCTACGAGGGGTCGGGTCCACTCGGGAATGTTCCTCAGTCATGGGATTAAGGAGAAGTTGGTGGGGTTTTGATTTCTGGGGTAGCAGGGTGCGCACGAGCCACGGACACCCGTACACCAGAACTACGAAGAGACAAGCAAGAAGATAGACAGTAGGTGAATAGAGCAAATTGACCAGATGGAAGATGCACGAATAAATTGACCGTAGAGGAAAATGCATGAAGCTAATCGTCAGCAGTTCCAAGACGTCGTTCAAATGGTTCATATACAGGCAGATTGGCAGATTCCAAATCGGCATTCAGAAACAAAAAAGTATAGTCAGAACCACGGTTCTCCATAACATCCTCCTCGGAAACAAAAAGCACTAGAGTGTTCAATATGGCAATTCCAGCGGCCAACTTGCGCTCAATAAACACCAAGGCCTTGGACGGCGGGTAGGCAAAAGTCATCCAGCCAAATGCCAACAAGTAACCCATGCCAATGGCAGCCAAGTGGCCAAAAAACGAGGTGGACGGAATCAATAGCGCCACCAAAAACAAATTCAAAAAAGGAAAGTATTCCGTGGGAATGGCCACTTCCTTCCCTGACACCTTAAATGAACACAACAGCGGCGACTTTTCACGTTCCTTATAGCAAACATAAGTCAATAAGGAGAAACAAATACCCAGCAAACCTGCTACGCCTTCCGCTGGATAGAGCAAGAGCCCCACGGCGCAATAGACCAAAGCGGTAAATAGCGCCAAGAGGTTTAGCGTTATTCCCGTATAAATAGTGCCATGGACCTTTTCAAAGCGGGAAATCAACGGGAATAGAGCCACAAGGTTAAGTGCCAAGTGGGCCAAGTTGACATGGGGGAAAATATAAAAGGAGAGGGCGTTAAGGTTAAAGTCTAGGGGAGAAGACGGATAAAGAACCAAAGCGGTGGATTGAGGAGGGTAGACTACATAGAAGAGCACCAGGAAGATAGGGAGGCCTATACTAAGGGCAGGAGTATTCTTGAGGAGATTTCGGAGGGATTGAATAGAAGGGATTTGAAGCATGGATAGAGAAGAAGAGAAGACGCGCGTTTTGTAGCGGACACCCTTACCCCACGAGAGTATATGCAGAAGGGTCATAGTTCCGCCAAGCTGGATGCAGGTAACTAATCTGTAGAGAGGAATCTTCCAATTCCGCGTCAAACATCAGTACCTCAGGTTCACCATAGATTAACCATGGTGTACAGTCCAGAGATGTGGAATGGTTGATGAACCAGTCTCATAGCTTCATCAAGATAAGTATATACTCTATTAGTAGTACTGTCCTCAGACTGAGTGGAAGAAGATTCATTAGCACCTTCAACGGTCAGTTGAGTAGTACACTCAGTGAGTCTTTTGACTTGAGGCATCTTGGTATATGTATTTGTCTGATTGGTCTTACAAGCATGAGCGATAGCTCCCCCTTTTATATTGGAGTGGACTTTCACTCCCCACCACTACCCTTTTCGGGTAAGTGAGCACATTCTCTATTATTAGAACAAAGGGGCCAACTCCTAACATGTCAGTGTGAGCGCGGTGCATAAACACCTCACTCTCAAACTTTGTTTCTCAACATAATCACCGGTCTGAATCACTTGTCTCGGCACAAGTTCCTTAATCCAGTACTTCAACATAGTTCCTGTGTAACAGCAGGTCACTCTTGTATCATGACGCGGCATTCCTGGCTTTGCCAAGTGGAGTAGCTCCTTAGACCACGGCTGTTGACGCGAGTGTCAAGTATGCACCATGGCCAACAGTCATAATTAGTCGTATCCATGTTCGGCCAGAACCGGGTAAATCAACCCGTTGAAAAAGTCCTTCAGCTGGAGCTTAACGCCTTCGAATCAAACAGTAACTGCAGGAAACCCGTACCACACGGTTTAATCCTTGAACCTTGGAGAAGTAGCATTAGTCTCTCAGTAGTAAGACCACTCAGAATAATGTCAAAAGACACTTTTCACTCAGGAATTCAAAACCTTTAAACTCACATTTAAAGACCGATTAACGTCAAAGCAAGGCTTTGAGAACGACGTGACTAAGACTGACATCCTGAAAAATGTCAACTCTCACAACCTTTTACTCTCAAATTCAGACATCCTTAAGACTCAGTCTTTGAAGACTTTCCACACTCACAACTTGAACTTCAAAAGCCCTTTAAAGTGAGGCAACTTGAAATAGTCCAGAACAACTCTAAATTGTCTGAATTAATACTCTTGAAACTGACAACAAGACCCTCACACAGACAACAAGAAAATTCAAACTGACACAACCTGACCTTCAAATTGAGACAACAAGATCCCTCAAATTGAGACAACAAGACCATTCAAACTGACACAGCAAGACTCTTTAAACTGAGACAATCAGACTCCTTAAACTAAGACAGCAAAACCCCTCAAACTGACACAGCAACACCATTGACACTCTGATAACTTAAAGATGTGACACTCAGACAACTTCAAAAGTCAAGACTCTTAGTAGTAAGTTCAGACTCTTAGAGGAAGTTCAAACTGACACAAAAAACCCTTCACTCAGACATCTTCAAAAGCCAAGTCTCAACCTTTACTCTCAATTTACACAAGCTCAAAAGTCAGCCTTCAACAAGACTCTCACAAGTCCATTCCCTTTTTACGTTCCCTAATTAGTTCAACAAATCAAAGTAACCCAGATAATCAAGATTTGCATCAAAAGTAGCAAGTTCAATAGCTCGGAACAAAATACAGAAACGGATATAGGTTGAGGTATCAGCATGGGCAGGATCACATTTGGTTCAAATCGGCCAAAACACGGCGACGAAAGGCCAGAAGAAAAGAGGAGAATTTTTTGTTAGATAGCTTGAGAGCTTCGATTCGGAGCTGGCGGTCTTGTAGGGATTCAAGGATGGCGTCAGAATCATGGATGGCCAGACGAATATTATTTAGGGCGAGACGAATGGTACCAGTATTTTTGTCGAAATCCTGGGGCTTTAACAGGCCATTTTCTACTTGCTGGAGAAGACTAAAGAGCTCCAGAAGAAGGTGTGGTGGAGGAGGGGATTGCAGCATGGGTGAGAAGGGATTGGAAGTGGGGGATATAAGAGAGTGCATACCGTACACCGTGCACCGTACAGTACACCCGTACACCGTACCCCACAACACCCGTACCCCACTACACCCATCCCCTTTACTGTAAATCTAAACCATTTCTCATCACTTGGCTTCATCAAACTTAACATCAATAATCACCTGCTCTACTCCGTCTTTCCTAATATTACTTTATAATCCCTGTATCCCTTACTGTCGGTTGATAACCATAAGCGTCGTGTTAAAGAATCGAACATGGGTGAAGAAGAGTCGATCCTAGACGTGTTGACGGCATTTGGGAAGGTAAAGGAAAAAACCCGTACATCCCTATAAAACCGGAGGTGGTTATTTGGGTGTACGGATCTCACGCACCTACATTCGTCCGCGTACAGCTGTCTAATCCCTAATGAACCTACTATCTTCCCTCTCTTCTTGTCTCCCCTGCTTCCCCAATCTCAGTACTCCCCAAATCTCCCTCAATGGCAAAAACTATAAAATCCTCCGGCTTCTAGGCGAAGGAGGCTTCTCCTACGTCTACTTGGTGGCTCATAACCAGTCCCTCTATGCCTTGAAGAAGATCCGCTGTCCCTACGGCGCCACTGACGGTGCCTTCCACAATGCCATGAGAGAGGTCAAAAACTACCACCGATTTGCAGCACTCAAATCCCCCTTTATAATCAAGACCATAGACGAGGCCATCATCAGTGAGCCCAGTGACGCCCAAACCATCTATATTCTTTTGCCATATTTCGAAAAATCTCTCCAAGATATCATTAATTCCAATGTCCTCCATAACCGCTACATGCCGGAACAGGAAGTGATTAAATACTTTATCGGGATTCTCCGAGGAGTGCATGTAATGCATGGATACAAAAGGAGGGGAGCGGAAGATGTGGAAAGTGAAGACGGAGGCGAAAGTGAAGCCATGCTTCTGCAAGAGGAAATGGATAATGCGGCTATGTTTAGTGATATGATTAGCACTTGGGGAACGGAGATGCAAGAGCATTGTCCATATGCACACCGCGACTTGAAACCGGCCAATATTATGGTGTCAGCCGAGGGTATTCCGGTTTTGGTGGACCTCGGATCTTGTACCAAAGCCCGTGTCTCTGTAAGGACAAGGCTGCAAGCATTAATGCTCACTGATTTTGCCCAGGACCACTGTACACTTCCTTATCGGGCTCCTGAACTCTTGGATGTTCTGACCAATGCGGATATCTCCGAGGCTACGGATATATGGTCTCTTGGTTGTATACTCTATGCTTGCTGTTTTGGCTTTTCTCCGTTCGAGAAGATGGAGATTGATCTGGGTGCCAATTTGAATCTAGCCATTTCTCTGGCAAATTATGAGTTTCCTGAAAACTGCAGAGGTTACCTGAAAGAATTGATGGATATTATAAAAAGGACCTTAGTTCTTGATGCTAAGAACAGACCCACTGTGACTGAGCTTTTGGATATTTGTTTAGAATTGAGTGACTTGAGGAATTTGTGAATTTTTCAGGGGATATAAAGGATTAGAAGAATCTAATGAATTTCTGAATTTTTGATCTAATGAATTTCTGAATTTTTGATCTAATGAATTTCTGAATTTTTGATCTAATGAATTTCTGAATTTTTGATTCTAATCAATTTCTGGAATTTTTGATCTAATCAATTTCTGAATTTTTGATTCTAATCAATTTCTGGAATTTTTGATCTAATCAATTTCTGAATTTTTGATCTAATCAATTTCTTGAATGGAGTGATTCCAGTGACGATATTTCTAGTCAATTCACTTGAGGATTTTGTCAACTTCTTTCATCAGTGACTTCCAGTGATTTTCTTGCATTGATTGATCCGTCAAACCAGTGAAGATATTTTCAGGATAATTTATTATATCCCGTGATTTCTGTGGATTTGATTTCTAGCCATTTGTTGAATCCAGGACAATTTCTAGTCAATTCCTTTGATGCAGTTCCAGTCCCTAATGCATCAATGACGTCTAATCGTCTTTGTTATGGAAAGTATTATAATCAGAACAGTTGATCAAACTCTGATTGGTCAATATTTTGGGATAAATGTGGAGTGCAATGTTTGAATGTGAGGAAGGTCCTGTGCTTTCTCCTAATATGACTTCCACGACTATTTCATAGTATGCAGTGGAGTTGAATATTGGTTATCGAGGGACTACGGCGTTAACATGGGTACTGACGGGTCAGATCGAGGTCAAGTCAAATCAAATCAAGTCAAGTCAAGTCAAGTCAAGTCACCAACTACTCACTGGACTAAAAACTCTCAATTAACATACACTCCCAAATCTTCAACAAAACAACTACCTTCCGTGAGGTCTAGCAAATGTCCCAAATCATACATTTATATTTTGGACGATTTTGAAGTTACAAAATGTAACCAACCATTTGGATGGTAGGAATTGGTGGTGGAACAAAAAGCAATGTGGCTTCTGCTATCATGACTTCCTGGTACTCTGAATGGACTTGTCAAGGACATCCTCAGGCGCAAACTAAAGTTACCTAAGCAAGTTTAAACCCTGGATCCCCAGTCTTTACGAAGACATTAACGAATAAAAAGAGTTATGGATGTAATGGCTATCTCCTAGTGACTAGTGTATAGTAATGTATACAAATAAACTTGAGACTTTGACCAAGATGGATACGATACAATGGCATAATAGTAGAGCTAGTAGTAGGCGAAGACATCTTATTCTAGTCTTTAACTAAGCCTCTTCTGTTTCATTGATGGATTTTTCGAACTCGGCACGACTCCTCAGAGGTTTCTCCCATGATCAGGAAAGTGGTGTTACTAGGTGTTACTTTCGCTTTGGGAGGGTCTATGGCATATAGTACAGTGTTTTTCAAAATGATTCAAACCAATGCGACAATGTTTCGTACCCCTTTGCAGTCTTTCAAACCAAATGGAGTCATCGAAATTCTTCAAACTATTTTCGTAAGATAATACGAAAAATCGAACCACCGCCCTTTTTTTCCTCCTTTTTATTTATTTTTTTTGTTTTGTCGTAGAGTAGCATATTTTTTTAACAATTAAAATGATTGAGCAAGCCTTAACATACTCTCCAGCATCCATGAACGAATAAACAGAGTTTTGAAAATACTGAACAATTATAAAAATCTAACAATTATTATTTTATTATTATTTTTGTCAGATTCCTCATTCTGAGAATTTGCTCACAGCAGCTCATTATCCCTAACTTTACTCAGTGGGCATCTTCGTTAGAGACTGTAATATATGCGCGTTAGCCATCACTGCTTCTTAACTTTTTCATATACTTTAATCTAGTCGTAGCTATAGGCTCCACCACCATCATCTAGTGAAGTTTTACTCCTATCTTCTATTGAACTGTCTACTTGTAAGCCAACTGGATTTAAACATGTATTAGAAGAATGTTAATATAAGCATCCTATTATACTTATTATACTTATTATACTTATTATACTTATTATACTTATTATACTTATTATACTTATTATACTTATTATACTTATTATACTTATTATACTTATTATACTTATTATACTTATTATACTTATTATACTTATTATACTTATTATACTTATTATACTTATTATACTTATTATACTTATTATACTTATTATACTTATTATACTTATTATACTTATTATACTTATTATACTTATTATACTTATTATACTTAGTAATACTAGGTCCATTCGCATTCCTTTTAATTTTTGTAGTAAAAGTGCGAAACCTCAAGAGTTATTCCATTATACACAGATTATCAAAGGCTTTTAAAAATCAGGTTTACTAGTAATATTAATAATATTGATCCACGAATAAACAGAGTTTTGGAAGTACTGAACAATTATAAAAATCTAAAAATTAATAATATTTTAATTTTATATTTTATTATTTAGTAGTGGAGTAGGTGAGTGCGTGCTACTCCCTCAATTAAATCACCTTTTTACTCATTTTAGTGCGTGGGCAGTAACTATCAAAAAACTGCGAATGATTCTAAGAAACTACTGATACTACTGAATACTACTGGATACTGCGAATGGGTGCGGGTGCGGGGGCGAGTGCGAGTGCGAGTGCGAGTGCTCCAGTAAGACAGGTCGAGTGTAGTCGCGACGACCGAGGCACGACAGACTGAGAGTATATATGAATAAGGAGAAGTTTATTGGTAGTGTGAGGTAGGAGAGGATGAGTACTACTACTTGATAACTTTGAGGACTTAGTTCTCTAGATTGCCCAATTACAGGCGTCAACTCTTCTTTCTGTTCTTACCTAGAACTCTTGATCTTGAACCTATACAATGTTGCGGCGCTGCCTTGATGTTATTGAATGTTGCCCGGATACTATCTGACATAGATTGCAAATCCTTGCAAGTATGACTTGCTCTTCTGTATTTGCATACAAACCTCCTTATTCCATTTTTTTTCCAAGTGTAAGCAGTTTGAAATTTGATGTTATGCTGAGTGACCCTTCTCCATGACATCATGCCAAAATTTCTCCTAATGTACTTTGGATAGATATTATAAACATCGCCTACCAGAATCGCTCGAAGTGGGTTCGATCAGCATCAATGAGGTGCCGATTGCCTAGCCCATCGATGAACCCATCGATGAACCCATCGGGTGTTACATGAGCACTGTATTCCATTTTACAAAATTAATACACTACTGTAGTTCAAATAGACTTAAAGAGTAACTAGTACAAAACAGTTGTGGATACTTCTTCGCTTACTAATTACATAGCTCGTCACAAGTTGTGGTATACAGGATATCAAGGAAACCAGTTCCGTCCGTTTTGACCATTGATTGGTACTGCAAGACTCCCAACTGTAGTACATATGAGGCAATCCTCCAGATTTAAGATTTCTGAATATTGAATTCTAATATAAGTCGGTGTGAAAATTACGCTATTTGGTTTGAAAGACTGTGAAAAAGGGTACGAAACATTTTGAATTATTGATTTGAAACATTTTGCTAGTGTGGTTGAACCATTTGTCTTGGTTGAACCATTTTGAAAAACACTGTAGGTGATTTTTGACTGTAGCTTGAGAACACAGTATGCATGATCCTTCAAATGAGCAAATGTAACTTTGGCTATCACATTGTTAGACAAGGTTGAGCAGTGTTACATAAGGTTAAAATGCTACAAGAGGCTGGAAAAGCTACAAGAGGCTGGAAATGGCTACGTGGGTGTGCATACAGCCCAGTGGATGTTTATAAAGGGTAGCCTTGCGCCGTGTAGAAAGGCAGAGGAACAACCCTCAAAAATGAAAAAACTGACCAAGAGCTTTCTTAGTCAGTAGATAGAAAACAATATATGTCAAATTAAGAGTTACTTCTCCTTACTTGAGAAGACTAGTTAAAGGTAAAGGGAGAAGCGTCCGCAATATGCAGGCTTCTTGCTTGGTGTTAGGAAACGAGCTCCAATTAGGATGGTCGGGTAACACCTGCTCACTACATGCATATGTTTCAGGTTTATGCAGGACTGCATCCTCCCTGTGTATATAACAGCGAGGTTTTCCTCCTTTGCTCGGTTAGGGAGTTATGAGACTATTCTATGTTCAATACATACCATGATAAACTTTAGGACCTAAGGAAGACGTTCATTATAGACTGACAGCTTGGTTCACTGATGAGTCTAACAATTGGTAGTGCGGTGTTCATGAGGGATCTGACTTTCACGCTGCGACTGTGGATCTGTTTGGGAGGGTATTCTGGTATTGTTGGGTATTGTTGAGTACCTTTGAGTACCGTTGAGTACTGTTGGGTAAAGTTGAGTACCGTTGAGTACCGTTGACTGCCGTTGACTACCGTTGACTGCCGTTGACTACCGTTGACTGCCGTTGACTACCGTTGACTGCCGTTGACTACCGTTGACTACCGTTGACTATCGTTGAGCACCTTTGACTACCTTGACTGCCTTGACTACCTTGACTACCTGCTCGTACTTCGATAATTCTCCTGGGAATTCAGCGGAGCGGCGTCAGCCATAAACGGTAACCTTTCCTAACTTATGGCTCACAATTTCGGTGATTTCCACTAGTTAAAATCCTCACGGTATTCCTGAGGCTGATGTTAGCTGGAAGTGGAGTGAAGTATTGGTCCAAACTGATTGCGTCTCGGAGACCTGCGAGGCAAGTGATGTCCACATAGACCTGTTGACCCGCTTTGAAACGGAGATCCTTGTGTTTCCTGTCTTATTAAGTTTTTGCTTTCTCGAAAGCTGCTTGGTGGGCAGCTAAAGCGGTTTTGGAAAATTCGACCCAAATGTTTATACACCTATCATCTTTGGCAATGGGTGATATAGTCTATATCAAAACTTCATATACCTACAAAGTACAATTCCTTAAAGAATCCTAAGTAGAGTAAATACCATTGTTTTCGTCCATGGATATATGTGGGAATCCCTGTTTTTGGTTATGGGATGTACGGGTTTATACCTGATTCAACTTCACACGAGGAGTGTATACAAATAAACTATTCACTGATTATATGGTGCTCCGGAGGTACTGATGTTTACTGTCCATTCAAATAACTAGCTACACATTAACGGTCGTGTAAGCATTGCTTAATTTGATTCATTGGTGTTTATAACAATCTTTTATAAAATTGTATAATATAAAAAAGTCTTCTAATTATGAGAACTCAATGTCTTCATTGAA
>NLAU01000992.1:0-55943 GCA_002370875.1 Metschnikowia arizonensis | reverse complement strand
AACCTCAGCTTGGAAACTCTCAGCCTGGAAACTCTCAGCTTGTGAACCCTCAGCCTGGAAACTCTCAGCCTGGAAACTCTCAGCTTGTGAACCCTCAGCCTGGAAACTCTCAGCCTGTGAACCCTCAACCTGTAAACTCTCAACCTGTAAACTCTCACCCTAATTTTGGAAAACTTTTTTCTGAAATTGAAAATGTTTACGAAAATGGTGAACAACAATTGCCAAAGTTAGTTGCAAACGAATTACGTGAGCTTGATGAACAATTACCGAAGTGGGAAGAAAATTCTGTCTCTGAGTCTGTTTTGAAACATATGCTCGATAATAGCGATGCGGAGTGGATAGATTCCTTATCTCCTTCTTCTCGTCCCTCCCCGGTTTCGTTGAAGTCCGGTGTCTTGACAGATTCTACGTATACATTGGCCTTCTTCGTCAAAATCAATGATAAACTTTTGCCTCTTTGCCGCCGGAAAATGTCATGGGACGTTGGCTCAGTTGTGAAATTCGGTCTCTTCTCATATGGAAATTTTAAGCATGCTCCTGTCGTCTTTACCTTGCAAAACAACTCTGCGATTACGAATGATTCATTTGCCCCGGGGTTTGCTGGGTTTTACCATGATTCATTTGCTTTTGGTCCTAGCATCCCAAAGACTATCTGGCGGTTTGACAATACATGGAAGGTTTTGAATAATCGCTTCTACTCTTGCAAGGACCCTAATGACGTAGCGTCCGAGATTTATTTGAAGCCCGGAAATAGTCTCAATTGTTTTGAGGTAGAGATTTACCTTTTACCTTATGACCATAAAGTTAAGTCTGCTGTGGAAGGTGTGAATGTGCCTCAGGAAGAGATTCTTGTTCCAGAGGAAAACGAAGATAAGGAAGAGGTGCTAAGGGAAGAAGATAATAATGCTCTCAATGAAAATGCTCCTAATATAGGTACTCCTAATGAACAGGTTACAAAGGAAGAAGGTAGAAAGGCTCTGGATAAAGACGTTCTGCATGAAGAGATTCTGGATGAAAACGATGAAAACGCTCTGGTTATCATAAACACCACTGCGGCTGTGGACTTCGTCAAGCCATTGGTCTTCTTTGCAAAAGTCAATGATTTGCTTTTGCCTCTCTATCAGTTCATTGATAGTACACTCGTGGATTTTAGTCTCCTCTCATATGGAAATCCGAAGAACACTTCTGTTCAGTTTACCTGGCAAAACAGCTACCTTAAGACTGACAAAACAGACACCCCGGGATTTATGGGGATTAAGGATGATAAATTTGCTTTCGGTCCTTCTATCCCAGAGGCTCTCTGGACTATTGATGAAACAGGGAAGGTTTTGAATAATCGCTTCTATTCGTGCAAGAGCGGTAAATTCACTACCTACAACATTCTTTTGAACCGCGAAGGCGATGCCAGTTGTTTTGAGGTAGATATCTATCTCTTACCTTATACAAAAGAAACTGAATCTCCTGTGAATGTGCCAGAGAAAGATGTGAAATTGGTAAAGCCATCATCTGTTTCTTCTATGAGCATACCCCTGGTTTCGAACAACGCCGGTGCTCCTCGTTTTAATTCTTCCTATTCATGGGGTCACATCTTGTCAGTTAGTTCCGGTGTGGGTGCATTCTCTCATCCCAAATACAGAGTGCCCATTTCTTCGGGCTCCATGACTGGTTCTTCCAAAACTACCTCTATGTCTGTTGCGAGTGAAAAATCTTCTATCGACTGCGTCGAGTGCAAAAGCGACTCTGTCTCTGACAATTCGAACATGAAAAGTTCCAAGAAGAACGTCATCACCACAATGGAAGCCACTACAACTGCTACCATTTGCACAGACTGTAAGGCCGCTTCTCTCGTCACTGAATGGAAAACCTACACACACTACACCACCTACTGCCCACAAGAAACAACATTGACCATCACCAAGTGTGATAAGGCATGTCATCCATCCACTTTGACTATCACTAGTGCTACTACTTTGACCATCACCGGAGTATGCATTGTTCCCGATACCGCCACCTACTATGCATCTGAAGACCCTGTGGAGACTCCTGAGGTAGGGGACTCCGTCCCCAAGGCAAGCATTGTATCCAACAAACCAAACAAGGCATACACGACTCCTAAGCCAAAATTTGGTAATTTGGACGAAACTACTACCAAGACTCTCACCCGCACTCTTACGGTAGTAAACTCTCCTCCATATGTCAATGGAGCTTGCAAAAATACCATTGGTGCGTTTGTTCTTGGATTCGCAGCTTTATTGTTGTTGTAGTCATATGACTATCTGAACCACTAATTCTGTGGCATTTTTTTTATGTTGATCTGAATAGGAAGAAAAGAGTTGATATTCTTTTCGATTGAAGTATGTCAACACATAATGCTATTGATTGATATAATAAAGCAGTCGTGAGTTCAAGAGGTATTCTGAACTAATAATATAGGCATATTCAACCTTTTCAGAAGATATGTTGAACAATACAAGACATGAGCGTGTTGCGGCATTAGCGGAGCCCAAGGATCATTTGTTTAAGCTTAAAAGAGTTACTGGAAGCTGACCTTAGCTGGGATCTACATAGCCGGTCATTTGACCATTTAAGAAATCACTTTGATAAAGGCATTAATAGAAAGCCCTAGTTTAGTATCTATAAGGGAACACCCCTTTAGGTCAATTTCAAAGACCATTAACCATTTAAGTAGTGCCCATTTGAAGGTATTTCTCA
The DNA here is from genome assembly GCA_002370875.1 of Metschnikowia arizonensis. Lineage (NCBI taxonomy): Eukaryota > Fungi > Ascomycota > Pichiomycetes > Serinales > Metschnikowiaceae > Metschnikowia > Metschnikowia arizonensis. The sequence continues at coordinate 53,231 of NLAU01000992.1, read as the reverse complement.
AGGAATCAATTTTGTCTTTGTTGAGAATCAAAGTGTACCACATGTTCACTGCTGAATTATTCTTTTGATTATACGAAATATGCTCTAGCCGAAGTTCACAGTTTGGATGAGGATTATTTCCAAACAATTTTAACTGACGAACATTCAAAATATCTCCCATTACCAAACCCACAAACCTCTATTAGAATAAGCTCATGGACAGCTCTCTTCTGAGATGCTTACTTCCCGCGAAACTATCAACACATCTTTCATGAAAACAGACCTCTGAATTGTACACCATGGTTACTTAATGACTACAAGTGTTAAAAATCACTTACGCTGTACGATCAGAAGTAGAATTGACATTGACCCTGACAAGGTACATTTCTGCATTCTTTATCTTCGGATCTTTCTCCTGGGAATTCCCTGACGCAATTAACATTGCACCGTGGGGACCACCGAGAAATTCACGCCCGTTTTCTCCGAATTTCTATATAAACTCTGTAATCCATCAGCGCATAAACATAACTAAGTAGGTACAGGAGCTCAACAAGAATCTAACAGCAAGTGTATAAATTTGGTTAACGTAGAAAGCTTACGAGAGGTTGTCTTAAAGTAAAAAACTCCGAACCAGCTATATTATGACCTCTGTCGAATGCATCAGATAATTTCAAAAGTCTGTTAGACTTTTAGAAATGTGATGAATTTAAGAATGGATTGAAGTAAGCCATATTCTTTCGAGTCAAATTTGCACTAACAGCTAGAAGATTAAATTTCCTTCCTTCTTTTTTTTTCGTTACAAGGGTCCTCTTTTGAAGTAGAACAATCGATTCAGTCTGGAATTCCGAGTCTAGATCCAATGCCATAATCAATAGTTAGTATCTTTCACTCTTCCAAATTACCTCAGCAAGTGTACATTTAAAAGTAAAGGTTCTTTACCTTCTGTTCGACTCTCAACGTTAAGGTATCAACCCATGGCGTAGTACAAGAAAGGAAAAGTATTGGAATTCATTTTCTAGGTGGACTAAATGATAGTGGTCATAGGAGTCAAAGAAGACTCTTGAAATCTTCCAGAAGTACCTGTCTTAACCTACAATGGTCACTACTATTGTCTTGCTCGTGAAAAGGTTCAGTATGTTAATCTTGTCTCTCTTTGTCTCCTTTTTTACTTCAATAGGAAGGGTTTCAGACAATCTTTCAACAAAGCCAAGCTGCGTGACCGGTGGGTGGGGCCTTTAGACTAGAGACATGAGCTTCCCACTCGGCCCCGTAGTCGCTGAAAAATGTCTTCTTTCAAGACTGTCTTGTTAATTTTGAAAAGAAGTCTTCTCGGACATCGGAAGCTATAATTTTCCGAACTGATTGGACTTATAAAATAGGCCAAAAGTTGAGATGACCTAAGGTAGTAGCTTTTTGAATTCCATTATATGTTTTGGTGCCATCATATGATGTTTTTGTATCCGTTGTCTTGAAAGTTTCAGAACGATGTGGTTTGTATAATAATGTTAATATATATTTTTATTCATCACAAGCATCATGAGCTTTTGTTTCCAGGGTTTCTTCAACTCTTTTTGGAGCTGCTGCTGTTTTTATACCATGACACCTGGAGAGCTCATACTTTGAAAAAGGTTCTTCAATATGCTTTAGATCATAATTTCAAGATATTTTTTCTTTCTTCGGTTTCAAAGGAAAGTCATGAACTTACAGAGATTTGAAGGAGATGGAATTATCTGTTGAACTGCAGCATGCTTGTGAGACCAGGATGCAGGATACATCAAGTGAGCAGATGCAATATTGGCTATCCCATTGTTAGACAAGGTTGAGAGTGTTACAGGAGGTTAATATTACTACAGGCGGCTGAACATGGCTATGTGGCGTGTGCACACAGCCCAGCTGGAAGTCTATAAAGGGTGGCCTTTCACCGTGTGTGGAAAGGGGAGATGAACAACCCTCAATAAATGGAAAACTGACGAAGAGCTTTCTTAGTCAGCAGATAGAAAACAACATATGTCAAACTAAGAGTTAATTACTTCTCCTTATTCTAGGAGACTAGTTGATAAGGGAGAAGTTTTGCTTCCAGAATATGCAGGCATAGTGCTTACTGCGCAACATTATCCATTACTCTCATTCAATACTGTATATTTGTATGAATGATGCTATTGTTCTACAATTGTTTCGAAAACAAAATGCCACCTTCAGCACGGTTGTTGTGTTGAGCTTTTTTTGGTAGAGTATAAACACGTAATGAACCGTTTTCTAGAATAATCATAAATCATAATGAAATCAACTACTTTGTTCCAGGGGTTTCTTGTAACTGCTACTGCTTGGGCAGATTTCACCAATGTATGGGTCTTCTTTACAAAAGTCAATGACAAACTTGTGCCACTCTACAGACGTAATTTTTACTGTTACAACTCTGAGATAGTCTCCCGGTTGGGTCTCCTTGGATATGGATTTCCGGAGATTCTCCCTGTCGAGTTTACCTTGCGAAAAGGTTCTGCTAAAACTGAAGACGCATTCGCCCCGGGCTTTACGGGGATTAAGGATGATCTTTTTGCTTTCGGTCCTAGTATTCCAGAAACTTTCTGGTCCTTTGATAAAACAGGCAAAGTTTTGAATCATCGCTTTTATTCGTGCAAGGTCAATTTGTATGAGTATGTGATTTTTTTGAGGCATAAAAACTATGCAGATTGTTTTGAGGTCGATATTTACTTCTTACCTTATGACCTAACAACTAGGTCTTCAGTGGAAGATATGTATACGCCATAAATAAAGATGAAGAGTGGAAGAAGTTTTCTCATAGTTTCTAGTGGTAATGCCGATGCCCAAATAGTGCCGTACCCATGGGCGATCTGATAAATATTTTAAGTTTGTTAGATTCTTACGTTCAGTGCTTATTCATTGATGATTCATCCATGAGAGGATTCCAGTTGTATTAGATCTACTTAGGGTATTGGGGGAAAAACTCTTTTTCTCGGCTTAAAGCCCGTTTCGCTCAAAAAAAAAAAAAAAAGGGCCGCTAATGTTTACATGAGGATTTGAGAGTGTCAGGAGGCGTGAGTCCGGATCACCGAAGGAAACTAAGCTTTCGTCCAGTCCCTTGGAATATATTTGCTTTATCTCTTCTGCTTAATCAATGGCTTGAAGCCAAAAAAAGGACTAAGTCTTTATACAGTCTCGTTCATTTCATTATTTAAGAGTGACTTCAGTCTTTGAACCTTAGAGTCACGAAACTCTAGTTTAGTATTTATAGGGAATGCAGTTTGTCAACTCAAAGACCACTACGTACCCATTTTAGTATCCAATTAACATACTTAGTGGATTACTTTCACTATATGCAGATGCATTACAACTTTGTCCGTCAGCACTGCATTCATCTATGAATGATCTGTATTTTTCCCGGTATTATGTATGAATGATCTGGAGTAGTCTAGTAAGTATTAATGAATTGGATTATTCCGGGTATTTCCTATAATTAATCCAGATCAGTCTCGGTATTATCTATGAATGTTTAACTATTATTCTAGCCAGATAATTCGTCACTTTCTATACGATTGTTCTAATGTTCTTTATTTCTTGAGCCCTATAAAATAAGTAATGTGCCCATTTTCAAGCACCATCAAAAATTCAAAATGAAAGCTACTCAATTGATCCTTGAATTTCTTGTCACTGCCACTGCCTGTGCAGACTCCTCCAATCCATTGGTCTTCTTTGCATTTGTCAACGAAAAACTTGTGCCACTCTATTACCACCATTTGTACTGGCACTGGACTAGGACAGGAGGGAGAGTGGGTCTCCTCACTTATGGAAATCCACAGAGACCCCCTGTCGAGTTTAACTTTGAAAATGGCTCCCTTGTTACTGAAGACCCATTCGCCCCGGGAATTGCGGGGTTTTGGGATTCTGAATTGGCTTTCGGTCGTAGTATCACCAAGAGTCCCTGGATGTTTGATAAAACAGGCAAAGTTTTGAATCATCGGTTCTATTCGTGCCAGTTCTTGAACCGCCAAGTCTTCAAGATTTATTTGGAGCGTCAAGCCTACTCTAATTGTTTTGAGGTAACTCTTTACCTCTTACCTTATGACCGAAAAACTGGATATCCTGTGTTAGGTCTGTATGCGATATAAAGATAATGATGATGATGATGAACGGAAGAAGTCCTGATCTTAGTTTTGTTTTGCTTGTTTTTGTGTTTTAGTAGTAGTAGTATATATTCACTACTTACAAATATTTATAGGTTGATCAGAGAACCAACTGACTCCGGGTGTTGAAACTCTGAGCAAGCGAAGGTTCCATTTTACGAGCACTTTTAATATTGAATCCAAGAGCACTTATTTATTGAATAAACACCACTTTTTACTGGGGTCTTGCGCCCTGGACCAATACCTAATAGGGTTTTTGTCATGATTCACTGGATTGCATAAAAGAAGATCTTGCAGGAGAGCGGAAGATGTAAAGAGTTTAAGTCCGCTTCTGTCTCAAACCTCTGTATATGTCATAGTTTACGACTAGAATTTCTTGTGGGTTTATTAATTTAAGACACATGGACTGTTCTCCGTCAGATAATATATTGATTGGTTGATTAGATATTAAATATAAGGTAAGGAAACCTCACTATTCGAGTAAATCTTCACATTGTTAGACCTGAGCAGTGTTACATGAGGTTAACAATGCTAGACGAGCCTGAACATTGGTACGTGGTGTGTGCATACAGCCCAGCTGGAAGTCTATAAAGGGTGGCCTTGCCCCGTGTGTAGAAAAGGGGAGACGAACAACCCTCAATAAATGGAAAACTGACGAAGAGCTTTCTTATTCAGCAGATAGAAAACAACATATGTCAAACTAAGAGTTAATTACTTCTCCTTATTCTAGGAGACTAGTTGATAAGGGAGAAGTTTTGCTTCCAGAATATGCAGGCATAGTGCTTAGTACGCAACAAATCGCACGTTTTCTCAACAGAATACCACCCGTACACCAGAAAGGAAGAGGTACGGACATAGCAATTCAGGCAACAACACACGAGCGCTTAATCTTGCCGAACCGAAAGGTTTCCCGATAAATCTTTTTTCCGCTAGGTTTATCTTATGCTTCACGATCGAATTGTGGGACTAGTTTTTATACCCAGTTTAGCTTCAACACAAGTCACTCCAGTACCTGTTGTGTCATCCCAAATCTGTAAGTTAATAACCCTGGGGTGAAACCAAATAAAAAAGTGGTTTCCAGTAAATGATACCCATAGGTTGATGTTCTATCCTCGGAACTCTGCCTTATTCTCCGGAAACTCCTTCATGGGGAACGCACGGCAGTTGGTGCAGTATTCTTGCATAGGGACTGCCGAATCTATGCATGTTAACCCAGATCTAGCCCCATATTGAATTCTTGATTTCTCTTTTCTTCGAACTCCTGTTTTTTTTTTTCGTGTTAATATATTAAAAAAATTCTATAAATTTTTTTGACGGAGAAAAATTAGGAGACCATGTTTCGAAGGTGAAAAACTCAGACCAACGTACACCTAAAAAGCTGCGGAACAACACATGCAAATGCATGCCAATGCATGCAAGATTTGACATAAAGATGGCGCGTTGAAAGAAGAGTTTAAAAACCTCCATCGAAAACGTCCAGAGGATCACATTTTGATAGTTTGACCATGGGTAGTATACTAATATAAGGACTTTTATAGATAGCTGCCCAGTCTTGGTTAGCCACTTGTCTTGGTCAGTCACCTAGCCTTGAGCCAACTACATTGTCCTGAACTAGCTACCTTGGCCTATTTAAGTAGCACTCGATCCCTCCTTAAATGGATCATTTATAAAAGAAAATAGCCAATTAGGTACGGGACACACACAAGAATCTAAGAAAATGTGTTAGATTTATACAAAGAATACTGCAGTTACAAAGCTTAAAAGCACTTTTTGATTGTCCAAAATTCTAGCGCTATGAAACGACTTCAAGAGCAACACAAAGTCTTGGGGGAAGTTTGAATACAACTAATTGTACAGTTCCAGTCTTTTTCATCCGTGTATGCATGTTTTGCATTTGGTGCTCTGTTACGAATCATATAAGTGACTCTACAGCCCATAATCACTTAGGAACCTATCTTAGTTACTCATATATTCTGGAGATATCCAATCAAAAATCTCGTTGGTTATATAAGATATCAGACGTTCTGTGCGAACACGTGTTACTAAGAACTTCTTTGTTCCCCTCTTTTATTCATGATGAAGTTCTCCCACATATGAGGTTTGAGATTACTAGTGGATCACAAAACCCTCCCTTCCAAAGATCTCAAGAAATCATGGTTGACTATCGTTTGAGATAATGATATTCCGGCTGTGTATTATATTTCTTCTGCAAAAAACAAGTTCTCCTGAGACATCACCTTCATATTATGTATAGGCATGGACTTTATCAAAGTACACCTCAGGCAAAATTGAAATGAAGCCATTAAACTCAAGATGTATTTAGTATATCAGAGAAGAGAAGTAGTCGTTAGAGGGAAATTTTTGTCTCCACTTAAGTTTATGAAAAGTAGTGCAAGGACAATACCTTATTAGGGGTGTTATGGATAGTTGATAAACAGGGTATATGAGGTATGTTCCATATGTGTAGGACATATGTTGTTGAAAGTTAAAGACGCCAATACGTGAATACACCTTTATGCACCAAGTGTTTCAAGATGTGGCTTTGACTTCCCAATTAAGCAGCAGCAATAGAAGAATTTGCACATCTTCCAAAATGTGGTAGTGGATTCCCCGCCCCTTCTATAAAATTAATCGAAATAACTATAGCAGGACGTATCAAAAAAATCTCCAGATCCACCAGATGCTGTAACTTCAATGATGATGAAACATCAAAGACGATTTCCACTGGAAGTGTATACGTATATGAAACTATATGTTTATCTTTCCAGATTGAAAGACTATGGATTGTTTCCCATGGTTGTCAACGGGTACCTAAGGTGTACGGAGTCAAGGTAATTGGTGGATATGTTATATGCTGTCAACGAGCACCTAGGATTTACGGGAGTCAAAGTACTTCGTGGATATCTTATATGCCGACCTGTGAGTATATGCAGGTTGTTTGTGAGTGAAGAGTTTTCACCCAACACACCCTATTTTGTTCTTTGGTCTAGTAAGGTAAAACTTACATATCCCTCTTTATCAATATATACTAAAACTTTGGTTAAAAATGGTTGATTTATGGGAAGTGGGAGTTATTCTTTATAACGATGAGCTTATCTTGTATATGCTTCATGAAAAAAAAGTTTTTCCGCCTTTCCATAAGCCTTCGCATAAACTAGAACGGTCGTTTCATTGCTCTTCAATAAATCTAACAAATGAGGAGATTCAGTGTAGTTCTCTGTCATTATAGATTCAATCTCTGTGTCTATCTAAGCTAAGAACTCTGTTCTTGTTGATTGGGATTTATCGATAGTGTGAAAGCTCCCCCATATATATTGTGGAGTGAACTTTCCCCGTCTAGTTCTCCCGTCGGGTTGTGCTCTAATCACTGTGTAACCCCCATTATAGAGACACAGCCCTCTCGTGTAAGGATGACGGCGTCAGAGTGCATTATGTTCACACTCTTGGCCTTTGTGTCTCAACACCTCTGTACTCCCACAACCGATATCGGTGTCTCATAAAGGACTGTGGATGATGAGTATGCAGATACCTCTGTTTCATCTGCACTATTACGCCTCTCTGGAACATATGGGACTTGTTCTTTTGCATCCAAGTCTGTGTCTTAATCTTGTACTACAGATAACCTGACAGTTATCTGCACTGCCATGTTGATACAGGCCATATGTTCCAACAAAAAAGGTCAAAAGAGGTCAAAAGAGGTTAACCAAGATTAACAAGATTAACAAGATTAACAAGATTAACAAGATTAACAAGATTAACAAGATTAACAAGATTAACAAGATTAACAAGATCAAAATAAAGGTCAATGCAAAACATGCATGACACCAGGGATTTTAAAAACAAATGTTTTGTCTGACCCAGCAATTGTTTTCGTATTCTTAAGCTTTTCCAAAAGTGTACAAGGAGTGGACTATAATCCGATACTTATATAGAAGTATACACCTATCTTGGTACCATGGCATCTATTTCCAGAGATAAAACCATTGATATCCTTGGTTAAATTCAATTCTTTACTGAATATACAGAGGTTTATGTGAAATCAATGCCCTATTGTCTTATAGTATGGACGCGGACATAAATAAAAGACTCATTGGACTGAGAAGCCTCATTTTACAATAAAAAATACGAAATATGAGAGGGAAAACACATTTGAAGATGAACGGAAATTTGGAGACAAAAATATAGGGGAGGAATTGATCTACAGAATCTGATTTACAGAATTTAATTCAAAGAATTATATTTGATATGAGGATTTTAACAATGAACATTGTCTGCCCAGTTTACTGGTTATAAGACTACACCATGCAGCAAAAACTGGCTAGCATCTCGAAACAAACAGTTTAGATCTGTTGTGATATGAGGCGCATATGCAGTATATATATCTAAGTGCCTTGCACTTAAGGTTCTATTGCATTAGGGATGCCCTTAGGGCTCAAGTCCTCATTTCTCGTGACTGCTGTCCTAAACCGCATTACCCTGTTTTACAGTTGTGCTCTATTTATTGAACTTGCACGACCTCTTCCTTTATATGCGAGAAGAAAGAATATAAAATATTCTTTCTCTCCAAGGACCTTTTATTCTACCTTCTCTCCACAGACTAGATATTGAATACATTACGTTACAGAATGTCTCTCACTGAACTCTCTTAGGGGATCTCCTCTAAGGAGTTCTATGAAAAGGTAAACAGATTTAATCTTAAGCTGACCGTACCCTTCAGTAACGGAGCTATTACTTCAGTGAGGTATCAGATCAAGATCTAAGTGTGTAGGATGCTTGCCGGTACCGCGCGCAGTCTAATAGCTATTGTTCCAAAGACAATGCCTATTCCGCATGATGACTCTAATTGGCCAAAATTTTGTATCCCTATAAAAGGGGCAGTTTCAATCTTTCGAAAAACATCTAAATCACCATAAAAACTAAATTTTTGATCCAGGCGTTTCTCGTCGCTGGCACTACCTACGAAGACTCCGTCAAACCATGGGTTTTCTACGCAAAAGTAAATAACAACTTGATGCCGCTCTCTAGTAGTGATTGTGGTTTTTACAGTGTTTTGGGAATTCATCTACGAGCCCAGTTGAGTTTACCATGCAAGACAATCACGCATCCACTGTCAACACCTCCACACGAGGGGCACGAAGACGTACTTACCTTTGGTCCTTTGTTCACAGACTCTCTTAGATTTAGATAGTGAAGTGCAGCTTAGAAACTATTCTTTTTATTCTTGCGACGTGCCGGATTTTCTGGACCGTTTGATTCACACAAAATATAATAATTCATCTTGTTTTAAAGTGGACATCTACCTCTTGCAGTATGACAGAACAACCAGGACTGCTGTGAAATGTACAGATGTGCATTTATCTAAGAAAGAGCAGGTGTCTATTGAAAAACTGTTTGATTCTGTTGAAGAATTGTTTGCGTCTGAGAAAGAAGTGTCTTTATTCGGAAAGTATATTTATTAGATGAGAAATGGATAGAGTCCTCATCTGTGTCTTCCATGAGCATCTTCCCGGTTTCGAACATTCCCATTGCTTCTCATTCTATTTGTTCCTTTTCATCGGACCTGGTCTAGTCAATTATTTCCGGTGTGATTTCATCCTCTTATTTCAAGTATAACTTGTCCATCTCTTCTGTCTCCATGGCTTGTTCCTCCAAAATTACCTCCATGTCTGTTGTAAGTGAAATCTCTTTCTGACAATATGAACTCTTCAAAAAATTTCACCACCACAATGGAAACCACTACAACTGCTACCATTTGCACAAAATGTAAGGCTGCTTCTCTCGTCACTGAGTGGAAAACCTATATACACTACATCACCTACTGCCCACAAGAGACCACATTGACCATCACCAAGTGTGATGAGGCATGTCACCCATCTACTGTGACTATCACTAGTGCTACTACTGTGACTATCACTAGTGCTACTACTGTGACTATCACTAGTGCTACTACTTTGACCATCACCGGAGTATGTATTGTTCCTCAGACCAAAATGGGATCAGGATCTTTGCATTCTATCGAGACCCCCGAAACCTCCAAGAGAGACTATGCTCCTAAAGGTCCTGGCATGTTACCTTTCAACCTCAAAGGCCCTAACGTTACCGCTAAGCCAAACAAGACATCCGACAAACCATCCAACAGCCCTAAACCAAATTCTAATAACTTGGTCGAGAATACCACCAAAACTCTCACCAATACCATTACGCATTTCTCCCTTTGTCAATGGAACTTCCAAAAATGCGTTTTGCTGCTTTGTTGTTGTAGTCATATGACTCATTAGATATCCTTTCTGACTACTAATTCTGTGGCTTTTTTTTCATTTGATCTTAATACGAAGAAAAGCGTTCAGATTCTTTTTGATGGGTATTTTTATAGTGTTACCTACACTATGTCAACGAGTAACTTAAGAGGCACGGAGTCACGGTACTTCGTGGATGTTGTATGCAGATAAGTGAGAGACGTGCATGCCCGTGATGAATGGGACCTACACACCATGGCTAGACAATAGGGCTGTACCGGCTCTTGACGATCAGAATAGTATAAGACGAGGCTGCCGCCCTGACTTAGGACTTCTGTCTTGTAAGGTACAACTTACTTATCCCTGTATATCAATATATACTAAAACACAAGTTGAAATATATTGAATTAGTTAGTTTCCACCAGAACCATGGACAAGTCTCTGATTAAACAGACTGAACTTCAGACAGATTAGTTTTGTCAAATATTAGTCTGGCACAAGACTTATTATTATGTTGAACATGCAAGACATCGCACTCATGTAAGATCTACATGGTCAAGGATTAGGTGCAGGGATGCATGAATCGTCAAGCATAATGATTGGAGCAGATACAACATGTCCTATTATAAACGAGGAAGTGCTGGCAAGAAGAGGTCTAGACTGTGCCTGCATGGTGTATGCATACAGCCCTATTGAAAGTCTATATAAGAGCGACGGAGGCGCTCTTATGAGAGGGTATTGGTACAGAATCAAGAAGCTTCTAGTTTAAGTACTTAAGGAATAAACTTAGCATGACTTTGAAGACTTTAGTCCAATATTATATCACGAGATTATGATCACATCAGATACACACGAGTAAAAGTATTATTATGTTTACATTATATGTAAAAAATAATCCACCCACTCTGCATTGTAGCTGAGGTAATTCATTACTATTGAATTATACGAGAATTATTTCTGGTGGGTCTGGTATTTGGACTTCTTGGTATATCCCACAGTTGTTATTTTCATTACTTTTATAAAGCGGGGGGATAATCGTCCTTTTATATTGGAATGCACCTTCACCCTATTCCCAATTCGAACAAATATGTCCCAATAAGTGCAATCCCTAAATCACAGCCACAGACTTTTTATCAGTCTTAATCTTGTTGAAAAATTAAAACGGAAATCAAACCTTTGATTGCTAATCTTGTGTTATATGCAGTGCCTTCTCTTGTACAGAGGTAGACGCCCAGTCCACTTGGTACATCGGTGCATCAGAAGGACCAAGTAGTAACCATGGGGACTGATCAATATCAGTATCCCAGTTAGAAGTAATAGTAATAATACTATTTTATATGAGAAGTATTTCTGGTGGGTCTGGAAGTGGAGGACATCTTGGCATGTCCTTCCCCAGGTAACATTTATTTGGTTGGTTTGGTTGGTTAGATTATAAGTATGGGGCGAAAGCTCCTCCTTTTTTAATTGAGTGAGCCTTCACCAGTTATTGCCTGATTAAGACAATAACTTCAATTAGGAAATAAGAGCCTTAGAGCTTTAGCTTAAATCTTCCTTAATACATAGTGCACGCTATTGTGCCATTATTTCTCAACATCCCTCTCTTATACTAATTAGATATAACTTGTCAGATCCCCCATGGGTATCACACTACCCATGGGAGTAAAAATCACCTACGATGTGCGATCAGACGAGGAATTGCCTTGGAACCTGAAAAAGGAGAGGAGCAATGATGCTTTTCCCTATCTTCGGAGATATCTCCAAAGATCCGCCGGGCCGAAGGCGCCGTCCACAGAGATAAGACTCGCGCTGTCTTATCTCCCTATTAAACTGCTCAAGGACGTCTCCGACAACGGGGGCTCAATTTCCCAATAGAGATAAGATAAGCCGCAAGGCCGTCTTACCTTCCTAGCAAGTTCGAGGACGCCGGTGATAACCGGCTCCTGACATTTCCCACTTTCCTATATAAGACTCAAAGATTCCTTTTTCTGGGAATCCATCAACGAATAAACAAGTCAGAAAAAAGTATAAAAAGTATCAACGTTATCAAAGAATCTAACATAACCTGTTAGATTCTTGTGTATGTCTAGTACCTAATTAACTAATGTTCATTCGTTAATGATTCTTTGAGGAGGAATTGAGTATTACTTAAATAGTAGAGAAGACTGGCCCAACACAAGTTGGCTTTAGCCGAACAGTTCAATGTCAGACCGGAGTGTAGGCTATAAACTATAAACTGTGTTATCCATGGATCCAACGTAAAGTAGTGGACAGTAATAGTGATACTCATACTTATAGTAAGTACACTACTCATAATACACTGGTCATAATGTTGCGCAACAGCCTTTACATTTGGGTATTTTGGAAGGATTTATTTCTAACTAGGAGCTTCATGATTGACTACTCAGAATCAATGGCCAGTCATAGGAGCGGCGGGGCTCCCTTTTATAGGCTTCCAATGGGGCTGTGCTCATTATCCATGCAGGTGCATCAATGCACTCATCACGCCACCACAGCCTCGATTGCTCCTGAGGTAGCAAGTGTTGTATCAGCTCCAATCAACGCTGTTGGGTCTCACATGCATCCTGCATCGCGTCCTCGACCATACATGCAGGTCGTCGTACGATTACTAGAACTGTATGTTCAACACATAGTACACTATGTGAATATGTAATATCTCACTCACCTAAAACCTGCATGGTCAAAAGTGAGGTTGCAGAGGTGCATAGAACGATTTAAAATAATTTACAATTGTTTCACTAAAGAATTACAATGGGAACATAATTTACATTTTTGACTCCAATCGAGATTGTACTGGCAATAAAAGGTGTTTATCGCGAAAGTGCATATATTATCCACCGCGCTCGCCAGACCAGCTGTTTTAAGAAGGGCCTTGACTTCCAAATTAAGCTGTCACTGTTAGATTCTTTATGATTGTTTAGTACTTCCAAAACTCTGTTTATTCGTGGATGGTTTCTCAGAATGAGGAATCCTTGAGTCTTATATAGGAAAGGCCGGAAAATCCGGAAATGTCGGAAACGTCGGAAACGTCGAGCCGGTTATCACCGGCATCCTCGAACTTGATAGGATGATACGACAGCACGCGTCTCATCCCATGTGAAAGGCGCCTTCGGCCCGACGGATCCTCGGAGGTATCTCCAAAGATAAGGAAAAGCATCATTGCTCCTCTGCCTTTGTCAAGGTCTAGGGCAATTCTGCGTCTGATCGCACATCGTAGGTGATTATTACTCCCATGGGTAGTGTGATACCCATGGGGGATCTGACAGTCACAATTAGTGTGTATACATACCTACGACAAAAGGTGGTAGTAGAGGTTGAACATTCACTCCAATATAAAAAGAGGAGATGTCGCCCATGTTTATAAGAGAAATTAAATTCATTAAAAGGGGACATATACCAAGATGTCTCCAACTACCAGACCCACCAGGAATACATCACGTGTAGCTGTAGAAGATGCAAATATATCTGAGATCTCAGATAACTGAAATTGGTAGTAATGAGGAAGCATTCACATACGTTGGTGAAATTATGAGATCAGGCCATCATGGTGATTGTGTATCTCTCTGCATTGCACACTATGGTATGACCTATCAGAGGTACTGAATTATGACGCAGAAACGGAATTATTCTCTTTACATTTTTTTTATAGTATGTACAGTACGTTGTGCATTGACCTTTACATCTGCGTATTGTGGAAACTGAGGTCATGTGACTATAATCTCGTGATCTAATATTGGACTTAAGTCTTCAAAGTCATGCTAAGTTTATTCCTTAAGTACTTAAACTAGGAGCTTCTTGATTCTGTATCAATACCCTCTCATAAAAGCGCCTCCGTCGCTCTTATATAGACTTTCAATAGGGATGTATGCATACACCATACAGGCACGGTCTAGACCTCTTCTTGCCAGCACTTCCTCGTTTATAATAGGACATGTTGTATCTGCTCCCATTATGCCTCTTCTAACAATAGCTCTTTGCTTGTAATATGTAACATGTACCTTGTACTTAACCATTCATACAGGTCTCGTACGAGCGCGATGACTTGGATGTTCAACACAGTATACTCATACTAATTCTTAAATTCTTTGAGAACATTTAGTACTTTGTAACTTTGTTTATTTTTGATGACTTCTTGGTGGTTTGGAATTCAGGGTCTATATAGATTTTTGTGTTAGATGTGTATACCACATTGTGACGTTTTAACTCCGGGATCAACTTGTAGTAACCCAAATCCCGCAGTCGCGCATGTTTTGACTATATTTGAGGGTTAGACACAAGACTGCTCAGTGTAGGCTATAAATAAACGCATGGGTAGTGTGCTAATTACCGAGGATCTAACTAAAACTAATACTACTCATATTCATACTCATACTCATACTCATACTTATACTTATACTTATACTCATAGTATGTACAATATACTCATATTATATACAATATACTCATATTATATACAGTATATTCATATTATATACAGTATACGCATATTATATACAGTATTCTCATAATAAGTTTCATGCCATTCATCCTTTATTCTTGTTAGATTTTGTGTGTACGTGTGGCACCTAATTAGCTATGTTCATTCGTTGATGGCTTTTCAGTGTGAGTGGGGATCTAGGGTTTATATAGACTTTAATTGGCCAGAAATAGAACCCCGAATTCTTCGCTTGGGCTTTTTGGCCACATCTTTATTTTTCAGTGTAAGCTATAAACTTTCCTATGGCTAGTGCATTATCCATCAACGATGTAAGGGTGACATTTAAACTCACACCCACTACAAATGAAAGACAACTGAAACTTCAATCTCTAAGAATATTGTAATAGTTCCACAACTATATTATACTTTACCATGAAATCCTCCATTTCTCATATAAAACTTCTCCAACCAAAGAAATATAAACTTCTTGGTGCTATACGGAGGTCCTGGTGTACCAAGGTTCACTGCGTACAAGGAATTAGTAACATTAGGCGCGCACTTGTCCTTCTACACTACATCTTTCTATTAATGATCACATATTATTCTAGCCATTGCTTCAGGGACAATGCGTCACTTTCAACACGGGTTTTCTGATGGGCCGATAATTCTGCATTTCTTTGCAGCCCTATAAAACAGGTTGTGTGCCCATGTTCCAGGAGGCCATCAGAAATCACCATGAAAGCTACTCATTTGCTTCTCGCATTTTTTGTAGCCGCCACTTCCTGGGCACGCTACCACAAACCATTGGTCTTTTTTGCAAATGTCCATGAAGATCTTGTGCCTCTCCACTACCACCATTTGCACTGGTACTGGCATAAGACAGGCGAGAGAGTGAGTCTCCTCACTTATGGAAATCTGGAAATCCCCCCTGTCAAGTTTACCTTGAAAAAAGGCTCCCCTATGGCTAAAGACAAATTTGCGCCGGGGTTTGCCGGGATTCGGCGTGATATATTTTCTTTCGGTCCTTCTATCCAAAAGATTCCCTGGGTGTTTGATGAAACAGGGAGGGTTTTGAATCATCGCTTCTATTCGTGCATGTACCCTGTCTTCTATGAGTACAGAATTTATTTCCTGCGCCAAAGCAATCTCAATTGTTTTGAGGTAGATATTTACCTCTTGCGTTTTGATCGAAAAGCGGATTCTGCTATTAAAGGTCTGTTTCCGTCAGGGAAACATAATAAATGGAAGAAGTCCTTGTCTATGTCCTCCCCAGTTTGGAGCAGTTTCAATCCATTGGTCCTCTTCGCAAAAGTTAATGACAAACTTGTGCCACTCTACCGCATCAAGCTATTTTCATTTTCACCGATTCATGATACACCCACGGAATTTGGTCTCCTCGCATATGGATATCCAGAGAAACCCCCTGTCGAGTTTACTTTGCAGAACTGCAACATCATGACGGAAGATAAATTTGCCCCAGGGTTTTTGGGTGTTAAGGATCATCAATTTGTTTTCGGTCCTACTCTCCGAAATATTGCCTGGAGGCTTGATAAAACAGGGAGGGTTTTGGATCATCGCTTTTATTCGTGCCCGTTTTTTAAAGCCTTTGAGTACAATATTTATTTGGACATCCAAAACCCCGATTGTTTTGAGGTAGATATTTACCTCTTACCTTTTGACCGAAAATTTATGTCTCCTGTGAAAGGTCTGTATAAACCACAAAGATGATGTTTTCGTTGTTGTTTTTTTTTCTTGTTAATTTATTGATTACAAGTGTATAAATTTGTTTGTCGAAGAAAACTTACGAGAGCTTGTCTCGAAAGTAAAAACTCCGATTAGCGTACAGCTAATTGCTGCAGGAAAGTATTGTCAACGAGCACCTAGCATGTACGGAGTCGAGGTACTTCGTAGATGTGTTATATGCCGGCATGTGGTGCATTATGTGCAGATTGCCGATGGGTGAAAACTTTTCACCCATCTCGCGCCCCATTGTGCACTTTCTTGTAAGGTACAACTTATATATCCCTATATATCAATATATACTAAAACATAGGTTGAAAAGTATACATGCAATTGCATGTAAGATTTAACATAAGTTCATGAAAGAAGAGTTTAAAGACCCTTGTTTAAAGCGTTGAAGAACTAATGAAAGAACCACATCAGGTAGATATTCAGTTCTGAGAATCTTAGAAAATTCGTTGATAAAACGGATTGAAATAAGTAATATTCTTTCGAGCCAAATCAGGCGAAAGTGGTGGAAGACTAGCAAGTTATATTCTTACCTAATTGTTATATCATTGTTAGATTCCTGGGTTACGTCTGTTTCCTAATTAGTTATGTTCATTCGTTGATGATCCCCAAGAAGAGGAATCTCATGATCTTATATAGACTTACGGGAGTGGAAAGCCCTTTGCAACAGCTCAACTTTGGGATCCGATTATAGTTACCAGAACTCCTTAGTAGCGTTTGTGAGGGTTGGGAGTGACCTGAGTATGGAGACTGGATTGGCTTGACGATGTCGGAGTTAGATAACTGATCTAACAGCGTAGGCTATAATTATCTACATGGGTGGTGTAGTAGCCATCGAGGATCTGTGTACATGGTACTTAATTAGCTATGTTCATTAGTTGATGATTTCTCAAGGATAAATCAAGGGTTTTATATAGGAAACAAGGTGTCTGAAAAAGACAGGTGGCTTGTCTAAGGCCAATTGCCTTTTTCTCTGACTCACAGCGTAAGCGATAACAATCTCTATGGATAGTGTATTACACATCTTAGAATTAGCGTGAAAAAGAAACTTTTGGTTAAGGCCAGACCAAGTGGAAAATACTACTGTTTCCCATCCTATCAAGGTTAGTCAAGCCACTTAAGGCCACAGTGAGTATTGCAGTGGGAGATCATTTGTGATGTTGCAATTTTTTTGCAGCCATTTAAATTTGTCTTGTAGAAAAGGCGCAATTCTGCACATGAGTCTAAAGGATGTTGAACATGCAATGTCGCGTTCATATTGTAAAGAGGAATCTTCCAATTCCGCGTCAAACATCAGTACCTCAGGTTCACCATAGATCAATCATGGTGTACAGTCCAGAGATGGTGGAATGATTGAGCGAACCAGTCTCATAGCTTCATCAAGATACTTAGTATATACTATATTAGTAGTACTGTCGTCAGACTGAGTGGAAGAAGCTTCATTAGCACCTTCAACGGTCAGTTGAGTAGTACACTCAGTGAGTCTTTTGGCTTGAGGCATCTTGGTATATGTATTTGTCTAATTAGTTTTATTAACATGAGCAAAGGCTCCTCCTTTTATATTGGAGTGGACCTTCACTCTCCTTACTACCGTTTTCAGGTAGGTGTGCATATTGTCCATTGTGACATCTCAATTAGGAGATCAAAGGGGCCAACTCATACCAAGTTGGTTTAGCGCGGAACATAAACACCCTCTCACGCTTTGATTTTCAACACATATGAAACCTGCATGAGATTGGTCGGGGATGAGGCGCAAAGTGCATTTTGCAGTTCTAGAAATGAGCTATTGTTAGAAGTGACAATGGGGCAGATGTAATATCTTCTATTGTGACCGAGACTGAGGCGGTAAGACGAGGTCTAGTACGACGTTAAATCAGTATGCACAAAGCCAAGTTGGAACACTATAAGAAAGCGCCCCCGCCCCTCTTAAAGGCATCAGATGAAGAACTGAGTTCAAGGGTACTTTCAAGGATTCCTTAGTTTAGCAGTTACAAGAGTAACATATGTCAGAGTCGGAGTTAATTACTTCTTCGTAACTAAAGGATTTAGTGGATACAGGAGAAGTTTCGCTTCCGCTATATGCAAACGTATTGCTTACTGTGCAACAAAGGGACTGCCTTCTAGTCATGATCTTTTTTTGACAAATAAATATTCAGGTCTTTTTTCTCTTAAGAATCACCTGTTTCAAAATATGGCAGAACATCTTCAGGAACACTAGGAAATGTTCCATGACAAGACCTCAGTGGCCGTGTCACGTGATCTAAAGAATTTCATTCACTGTTAGCTTTTTAAGTGGCTCCAGTGCCTAAATAATTATGTCATTTGTTGATGACCCTCAAGGAGCGGAATGGTTTATTCATATTTGCTGAATTATGGCTTAGCTATCCGAAACAATGACCGTATAGCGTAGGAAACATCTTACCCATATTGATAGTGCTTTAACCATGCGGAGTCTACTATAATTCACTATAATTACTGGTATACGTAGCATTAAATACCGATGCTTGGAAATATTACTACTAAAAGTATTTCATATTTTCTAAGACAATCACTGAGTATTGGTGGTTGAAGGCGTGAAAAGTATATTATGAAAGTAATTACATCGCTTGGTGATTTCAAAATCTCTAGAAAAATTATATGAATAGAAAGAGAATTTTTCAAAGAGCTCGATTTATATAATAAAAGTTCTATTGGGATGATTCTGATTTTTCTATGTCATATGTTTATTCATGATTTTGCATACTCTGTCAAAAAGCGCGTACATGTAACCTGTCAATGGTGAGACTACGGAACATAAAAGAAACAGTGATCAAAAAAGTAATCCACCTTATTCTCAATCACCAATTAAATTCACTGCTTTAATTTCTAACTATTATCTAATATTTATTTTTACTACAAGGGGTGAAACTAGGTAGTGTGTAAACCAGTAAGAACATTTATGTGCACACCCCTTTACATGTCACGGGACATATAAGAGTGCTTTAGATTCTTGTGAGTCCTGTAGTCATATTTATGTTCATAGTTGAGATTTCAAGGTGAGATGCATATGCTTTAGGAGGGCAGTGGACCGAAGCGTTTGCTGAACCGAGGCACTTCAGCGACTGACTCACTGCATAGGCTCTAATAATCACTATGAGTATTTCACTAATCATCGAGGATCTATCACTTCATATTTGTCGCTTTTCATAGGCAACAAGTAGAGATCCGTTTGCACATTCGAAACCGGTTTCTTGTGTCAATATGTAGCTATACAGCCAATACTCTTGCATTGCCTTATACACTTAGATTTCAACATTTGAAACTTTCCACTGACTATTCAATCTTACTTCAACCAGCTGCACCTAGTAATAGAAGACTAAATTTTGTTGGAAAAGGCCGAGGGTTTCACGTCTTCACAGGTTCCTGAAGTAACGACTCCATTTTTCATGGTGAAGACGGAAGGAGAAGGGAAATTGGGTTGTTAAGGCTTGGGCAAATAGATTCCACGAAACGTCTCACCCGTAGGGGGCTTATTCATAATTGATTTTGGTGTGGAAGATGTCAGATTCCCCATGGGTACCACACTACCCATGGAAATAAAAATCACCTACGATGTGCGATCAGACGTGGAATTGCCATAGACCCTGACAAAGCAGGAAGGAAACGGCAATCCAATCATTCCCTACTCTCACCGGAATTTTCATTGATCCTTACAAGTAGGAATACAGTGACAATTTAGCCATTCCGTACTCTCACACGCAAGTGGTTTCGCCCGGAGTCAAAATGTAGCAAGGTGGCATGCACACATGCCCCAAAAGTCTATATAAGCCCCAGATCCCCAGTAATTGGGAACCCATCAACAAATAAATAGAGTTAAAAAAATACCAACGTTATCAAAGAATCTAACATGGAGGTCGTACCCTTGCGTCGTACTTTTCTTACTACCGGTCTTTTAGGCGTTATCGTCTACTATCAGAAAGCCAAAGAAGTAGCAGTAGCAACTAAGGCCAGAATAAACTGAGGTTTCATAGTAACTGGTAATCCGATCCGAAATCTAGAGAAGGAAACATATATTACAAATAGAGTGAACCATTGGATAGAAATTGCTAACAAGTTCTTCGCAGTCTTACATTGATTCGAAAAAAAGTACAAGATCTGAGTCATGTCGAAATACATGCGGATATTCTGCACACTTGGGCCAACATTATTGCGGAAAAAAGAGCCTTGTACAAACCACTAGGCTGTAAGTAGATCACTTGGTAATATCTGGGGCTAATCTCACTAAATCATCACCCTCATCCTCACCCATTCCATCAAACTTACTTTTCGCCATCTAATTCATCTCTAACCATTCTTCTCTATTGTAATACACCTTCAATTAAGGCAGGTGACAAGTGACACGAGACCCACACCCATGCTTGTCACACTAAGTGCAGTGCGTCAATGTGTTGAAGAACAAGCGCACATGCAATGATTCCTTATCTATTATATGCGATCGTCTATTATGGGTCCTTCAGTTCAATAAAAAAAAGGCTACATGTGCATATTTGATAAAGTCACCTGCATATCAAAATGTCTCATACACCACTCAAATATTACAGGGTAAATCCGAGGTGATGATGATTACGAATACAGAGTTCATTTACAGAGGTGTTGGCTTTATACGAAACTAGAAATTTATTGATGATTCTCCTTCTAGTGCTATTGAAAAACTAAGAGCAAGAAAAAGTCTTGGTGGACAGGGTTTGACTACAAGTACCAATATTCACCAGCATATGCATGTTTTGCATTCAGCCAAGAATTTTACAAGGAAATCTATAGCCCCCCACAATTTATATTCCAGAAATATCCACCTATAATCGTCAACGAGTACCTAGGATGCACTGAGACAAGATACAGGTTTGGACATAAGAGGTCAAGTCGCACATGTTTCAGGGAAAAATAGACCAAATGAAACAAGGGAATGAGGTCATAAGGACAGAGCTCTTAGCTTAGATAAACACAGAGATTGAATATATGATGACAGAGAACTACACCAAATCTCCTCACTTGTGAGATTTGTTAAAGTCCAATGAGACAACCGTTCCAGTTTATGCGAAGGTTTAATGGAAACTCGCAACACTTCATGGATATATTATATGTAGACCTATTAAACCTGTACATTATATGCAAGTTACTAATGGATGAAAACTCTTCACCCATAACCCTATTTTGTTCTTTGGTCTTGTAAGGTACAACTTACATATCCCTGTATATCAATATATACTAAAACATAAGTTGAAAATAATCAACTCTCCTAATATCTAATTTATCTCTAACCACTCTTCTTGATCTCTTTGGAAAAGACGGTGATGTGATCGACTAGCACTATTTCCGGGTTTATCTCTATGTGAATGATACTTAAATTCACCAGGCATAGAAGAAGACGAGTAAAAAAGACTTCAGTAACACTTTGTTTGCATGCAACTTCTAGTTTATCATATATCCGACGGATTTTTGATTGGTGGATTATCTCAAATAATAATTATTTCTATTATTTTCAACCAATGTTTTAGTATATATTGATATACAGGGATATGTAAGTTGTACCTTACAAGACCAAAGAACAAAATAGGGTTATGGGTGAAGAGTTTTCACCCACTAGCAACCTGCATATAATCACAGGTATGCGTAAAACATATCCACGAAGTACCGTAACTCCGTGCCTCCTAGGTACTCGTTGACAATTATTGGTTTGATGTAATTATCATTGACCTCGATTTGTTGTCGTGAACTTAAATAATTAGTCAACAATGCGACGAAAAAAAGAAAAGCTTCTAGAAAGATATTTCATGACCTTAAATAGGAAGAAAACCTGTATATATCTATGAATGATCACCTATTATTCTAGCTATTTTAAAAACAATCCATAAATTTCAGCACGGTTGTTTTGATGGGTCATTATGCTTTTCTTGGTTGTGCTATTAAATAGCTAATGTACCCATTTTCCAGGAGTATCAGAAATCACCATGAAAGCTACTAATTTGATCCTGGCGTTATGGCAACAACTGCCTGGGCAGGCCCCATCGATCCATTCTTTTTTGCAAAAATCAATGACACATTTGTGCCGCTTTACCACATGAAATTTTTACGTTTTCGCCGATTGATAATTCACTCATAGAATTCAGTATCCTTGTATACGGGTTTCCGGAGATTCCTCCTGTCAAGTTTACCTTGAAAACGGCTACGCTAAGACTAAAGACGCATACGACCCAGGGTTTACTGGGGTTGGAATTGATCATTTTGCTTTTGGCTCTAATATTCCAAAGACTCTGGAATTTTGATGAAGAAGGGAGGGTTTTGGATGTACTTTGATGACTATTTGTACGAAATTTATTTATATCACCAAAACGATCCCAAATTTTTTGAGGTGGATATTTACCTCTTACCTTATGACAGAAAAACTAGGTATCCTGTGGAAAATATGTAAACATGATGTTCTTTTATTATTTGATTACTGACTACAAGTCTATAAATTTGTTTAACAAAGAAAACTTTCAAGAGTTTGTCTCGAAAGTGACATACAGCTAATTTCTCCAGGAAAGTATGATTTGACAAGAGCTCACGTGTTCCAGAGGAGCTTTAAGACCTCCATCTGGAAGCGTAAAACTAATTTAAAGAATTCTGGTTGATCTCAGATTATGTAAGTATCAATAAATTGAATCAAAAGCGGCATGGATAAAACGGCTTGAAGTACGAATCTTCTTTCGCGTCAAATCTGTGCTAAGGGCAGGAAGGTACATCAGGTATTCCACATCCTTGGTCGTTTAGAAGCTTTCGATATGTTGAAAATGTGTGGTTAAAGTAACAGATTCTGTCAAGTTTGCGGAAATGTGACTTGGGATTTCCAGTGGCAGTGCTAAGTTGATCTGCAAGACCATACTTTTCAACAAGCGCGCATTCAAAGTAAATGTGCTTCAACTTCTGCTCAATCTTTTCAATATCAAGAAAGAAAACCAATGGAGTAGCACTGAAGGGACAAGCTTGATAGGATAAATTGTTAGATTCTTAGATATGTTAGGTTTATCTATATTTTTTTCATATCAACGAGTATCTAGCATGTAGACCATGTTGCGCACTGTATAGTACATCTGCATATTCTGGAAGCAAAACTTCTCCCTTATCAACTAGTCTCCTAAAATAAGGAGAAGTAATTAGCTCTGAGATTGACATATGTTGGTTGTGTTAGCTGACTAGAATAACTCTTCATCAGTCTTAATTTATTGAGGGATGTTCGTCTACCCTTTCTACACCGGCGCAAGGACACCCTTTATAGACTTCCAGCTGGGCTGTATGCACACGCCACATAGCCATGTACTGCCACCTGTAGTAATGTTAACCTCCTGTAACACTGCTCAACCTCGTCTAACAATGGGATAGCCACTGTTGCATCTGCTCACTTGATGCATCCTGCATCTCGACCTCACAAGCATGTTGCAGTTCAACAGACCAGTGATACACTATGTGCAGGTCATTTACTGGTGAATTTTCACCTGTTTTCGCACCTTGTCTAAATTCTTTGGTTTTATAAGGTACAACTTACATATCCTTGTATATAGATATATACTAAAACATAGGTTGAAAGTTGATGTCTTTAGAATTAAGGCAGGGGAACCTCACCAATAAATGTGAGTAAACCTTTACCATGAAATATGTGAAAATCTGGCAGAGCATTTTTTTATGCTTAATTGGATAGAAAAAAGTGTAACTTTCGAACATGCTATTCGTGTACGCTGTGTCTCAACATCGTGTCAGACTTCACAGTTTAGCTATAGCCATATCTATGAAGTTCTCAAGAAAGTGTATGGTTGCAATGTGCTTTTTTTAAAGAATTCAATTAACATTAATAGAATCATATCGGATGTGATTCTGATTTTTGCATATCACTGATGGTGTTTACTCCAGATTTTGCGGCAATTCATAGATTTGCAGACATCCAAGCGCAAACCTGACTACGACATGCAGTTGTGATGCGAGAGTGTGGAGAAGCTAAATTGCGAACATTTCTGTGCACTCCCAACTTCTGTTGAAGGTTAAAGGGCGCTAGTGCGCAATTTATGCACCTTTATGCATCACTTATTTAAAAATGTGTCTAGGATTTCCTGATTGAGCTATTTCAAGAGCATTGTCATATTTACACTACTAAAAATGTTGCAGTCAAGGGGCCCCGTCTATAAAAGTAAACAAGATAAAAACTGTGGCAGGACATACCAAGATGTCCCCCAATACCAGACCCACCAGAAATACTTCTCATGTAATTTATCAGTAATGAATTACTTGAGCTACAACTCGGAGCAGATAATAATTTTTTTTTACTTAGGTGTAATAGTCCTATCACTTGATATCTTATCGCCATTGTTGGATTTTTAAGATAATAGCCAGAGGACACTCTCTACGATAGGTAGCCACATGATTCGTCATTAGGCTCCTAAAAGAATCTTTTAGATTCTTTGATAATGTTGATACTTTTTTAACTCTGTTTATTCGTTGATGGGTTCCCAATTACTGGGAATCCCAGGGTTTATATAAACTTTTGGGGCTTTTCACACAGCCATAGTTCAAACTTAAACTTAAAACGCATAGGGTCGAAACGGCGATTCAACGGTTCCTAAAAATACAGCGACGTCGCGTGTGTGAGGATTAAGAACAGTGGATTGCCATAGACCCTGACAAAGCAGGGTCCAAACGGCAATTCCACGTCTGATCGCACATCGTAGGTGATTTTTACTTTTCAACTTGTGTTTTAGTATATATTGATATACAGGGATGTGTTTTAGTATATATTGATATACAGGGATGTGTTTTAGTATATATTGATATACAGGGATGTGTAAGTTGTACCTTACAAGACCAACGTCCTAAGGCAGCGCCACTGTACCTCTTATACTTTTCCCACTCGTGTAAGGCCTGCACCTCCCTATTGTTTTAGGTGGGCGCAACCCTGTCGTCTAACAGTGGTCTGCATGCAACATTTCCCCGAAGTACCTCGTCTCTGTACACGCTAGGTACTCGTTGACATTACTCCCATGGTTAGTGCGATACCCATGAGGGATTTGACGGAACCCATGACTGGGTCTTATGAAGGTATACAGCATGTACGGGTGAATAAAGTATCTATTAGGTTCGTCGTCTATTTGATGACCCAGACTTGGTCTTTGGAGAATGGAGTTATCTCATGACCCTTGGGCCGAGGTAACGACCCCTGAGCTGAGGGCTTGTCTTTAACCAAGGGCCAGATGCTTCCCATCCGCTCTCTCTAGAGTCTATATAAGTAACACTGGATTCATTTTCTTGGGGAATTATCAACAAATCAACTCAACTCAACTAAAAACTACTAAACGAATCAAAGAATCTCATAGGTATTCAAAATATTCCTTTTAGCAATAAATGTTAGATTCTTGTACGTCTAGTACATAATTATCAGTGCTCATTCGTTGATTGTTCCTCCAGAGGTATCGAGAGAATTATACATAAACTTGGAATAGGTCACTGGCCTGGCAGAAGTGGTCCCACGTTTGACGGGCAGCAGGCTCTAATTGTGCGCTATCCATGGCGGAACTAAGAAATAATATGAAACAGCACCAAGTGCTCATAAACTGTTAGAGTGTCAATGACAGTCCATCTGGGTTATTTTTGATTATGCGTAGTCCTCAATCTTGGTGTTTATTCATTGATCATTTTTAAGAGGGAATCTAGCGCTACCTATTCAGATCTAAGAAAGTCATGACTAGTTTGATGCTCAGCTCACACCGGACTTATCTAGACCTTCATCATAATATGCAGGTATTTAATTTACCTAATCCAGCATAGTCGATATGTATGAGAGGATAAAATACGAGTTTCCATATGAAGGTGTTAAACAGTTTTTTAAAAAATAATTTGTGATGCTTCCGAAAAGGAAGGAAAAATGCCTGGTATTTACCGGAAATAAGACTATCAAACCATCGCCCATAGCCAATTTCTTAGGAGTGGCATCTTGTCTTCAAAACAAGTACAAAGAATCGGTGAACATGACCAGGTGTATGTACACCTGTACACCTGGGCCATGGAAATTCTTCCGGAAATAATAGCCTGGTACAACCCATTAGACCGTTATTAGATTACGAGCGACATGTTTCATCATTGAATCTTTTTATTAGATTCTTGTGTACGTCTAGTAGCTAATTTACTAAGTTCATTCGTTTATGATCCCTTTAATGTTAACGCGTGAGTACATCACGCATGTGTTAAGGCTCAAAGTCTGAGCGTGCGTGATTTAAGCACAGCGCTTAAGTCGCAATGTTTCAAAGAGGCATTAATGTTTCAAAGAGGCATTAATGTTTCAAAGAGGCACGTCCACTCCAATATAAAAGGAGGGGCTGCCACCCAGGTTTGTAAGGACAGGAGTTCTCCTAAAGGACCTGGCGATAACGTGGACTACACTCAAGTAACACTTAATCAGTATAATTCTGAAAGTTAACATTTAAGGAGGGCTACTCCACATGGCGTGATCCAGACGAGCTACTATTGTGTCTGACTGCACAGTGTATATTATCCGCATGGGTAATACACTACCCATCGAGGTTCTAAAAGTATAGTTATACAGTGTTGAACGTTGCAACACATCATTGTATCATGAATATTGAGAAATAAAGTGTGCAATTAACATGATAGCTAACTGTTAAACATAACTTACTTCCTCATATGGTAAAGCTTTACTCACATATATAAGTGAGGTTAACTTGCGTTATTTTCTTATAAAAACTAATCAAAAAGTCAAAATATTATCTGATAAAAGTCAGTCCAACATGTCTCCTATTACCAGACTCACAAGAAATTCTACTTGAAAATTATGAGATGTACAGAAGTTTAATGCGAGTACGGATTTATCTTCTTTACATGAGCGATCCTACATAATAGGTCGTTCCAACCTGTTGAACTGCAACATGCTTGTGAGGTCGAGATGCAGGATGCATCAAGTGAGCAGATGCAACAGTGGCTATCCCATTGTTAGACAAGGTTGAGCAGTGTTACAGGAGGTTAACATTACTACAGGAGGCAGTACATGGCTATGTGGCGTGTGCATACAGCCCAGCTGGAAGTCTATAAAGGGGGTCCTTGCGCCGGTGTAGAAAGGGTAGACGAACACCCCTCAATAAATTAAGACTGATGAAGAGTTATTCTAGTCAGCTAACACAACCAACATATGTCAATCTCAGAGCTAATTACTTCTCCTTATTTTAGGAGACTAGTTGATAAGGGAGAAGTTTTGCTTCCAGAATATACAGATGTACTATACAGTGCGCGACATAACCTTGCAAGTCTAACTCCACCACATGGGTAGCGCAAACTAGCGAGGGTCTAACAGCTATTATGTATGAATGAATGATCACATACTATTCTAGCTATTTTTTTTGTCTTTTTCTTGCCTTTTTTTTTTTTTGAAAACAATTCGTCAATTTTAGCACGGTTGCTTTGATAGGCCAATAATTCTACATTACTTGGCTGCTCTATAAAATAAGTAATGCACCCATTTTCCAGGAGCATCAAACACAAAAATTACCATGAAAGCTGCTCATTTAATCCTGGCATTTCTTATCGCCGTAACTGCCCTGGCAAAATACGACAAGCCATTCTTCGTCTTCGCAAAAGTCAATAAAAAACTTATACCGCTCTACTGCTACCATACACAATATCGCAATAAAAAAATGGGTCTCCTCGGATATGGTTTGCTGCATATCCCTTCGGTCGAGTTTACCATGGAAAACGACTTCCTTATGACTGGTTACAAATACTCCCCGGGGTTTTTGGGGGTTAAGGGTAATCGTTTTGCTTTCGGTCCTAGTATCCCAGAAACTAGCTGGAAGTTTGATAAAAGAGGGAGGATGTTGAATCATAACTTCTATGCGTGCCTGTACTTTGAAGACAGAGAGTACGTGATTTACGTGGATAAAGAAAACGATGACAAATGTATTAGGGTCGAGATTTACTTCTTACCTCATGACACACAAGTTTTGACTCCAGTGGACGAATATGAAGAATTTTCTATACAAGTCTCCCTGTTTTCGGGCAGTATCAATCCATTGATCTTCTTCGTAAAAGTCAATGACAAATTTTCACCGGTCTACCGCTACCAATTGTACTCGACAGGTGATACAATCATAAAACCTTTTGGTTTATTCGCATATGGAAATTTTCTCTATGAACCTGTCGAGTTGAGTTTGCAAAGTGGCTCTCTTAAGGCTGAAAACATATTTGCCCTGGGGTTTGTGGGGTCTTGGAAAGATAGATTTGTTTATGGTCCTGCTATTCCAAAGACTTCCTTTAGTTTTGATGAAAATGGGAAGATTTTGAATAATACCTTCTATTCGTGCAAGATCCCTGACACCTCTGAGTACGAGATTTATTTGAACCGTAAAGACAAAGACAATTGTTTTGAGGTAGATATTTACCTCTTACATTATGACCGAAACACTAGGTCTCCTTTGAAAAGTCCGAATGTGCCAAAGAAAGATGAGGATGATTCGAAAACGTCCTTATCTGGGTCTTCTCTGACTGTCTCTGTGGTTTCGAACAATACCAATCCATTGGTTTTCTTCGCAAAAGTTAATAAAAAATTTGTGTCGCTCACCAGCTACAAATTATACTCATTAAATGAGAAACCTGCAAAACATTTCAGAGTCTTCGCATATGGAGATTGGATATACGAACCTGTCGAGTTGACTTTGCAAAAAGGCTCCGCTAAGGCTAAAGACGGATTTGTGGGGTTTGTGGATAATCAATTTGCTTTCGGTTCTAGTATGCCAATGACTTCCTTTATCTTTGATAAAAATGGGAAGGTTTTGAATTATCGTTTCCATTCGTGTGAGGTCATTGGATACCATGTGCGCGAGATTTACTTGAAGCCTCAAAATGTAGACAATTGTTTTGAGGTAGGTATTTACCTCTTACCCTTTGATTCAAAAACTAGGTCTCCAGTGGAAGGTTCTTACGAGCCAGAGAAAGATGATGATGATTCGAAGAAGTCCTCATTTGAGTCTTCTATGAACGTTTCCTCGGTTTCGAGCAATGAAAATAAATTGCTCTTCTTTGCAAAACTCAATAGAACATTTGTGCCACTCAACCGCTATGAAATGTACGCGTACACTGGGACATTTATAAAGCACTTCGGTATCCTTGGATATGGAAATTCGTTCGACGAATCTGTCGAGTTTACTTTGGAAAATGGCGCCCCTAAGACTGAAGACGCATTTGCCCCAGGGCTTGCGGGATTTTTTGATGATAAACTTGTTTTCGGTCGTTATATCTCAGGGACTACCTGGAAGTTTAATAAAAAGGGAAAAGTTTCGAATTATCGTTTCTATTCGTGCCAGATGGAAAACTTCCGTGTCTATGAGATATTTTTGAATAAAGAAAACAATCCGAATTGTTTCAAGGTAAATATTTACCTCTTACCTTATGACCCAAAAACCAAGTTTCCTTTGATAACTCCGAATGTGCCAAAAAAAGATGATGATTCAAAGATGTCTTTATCTAAAAATTCTCTAGATGACCCAGTGGCTTCGATCAACTCCAATCCATATGTCTTATTTGCAAATGTGAAGAACACACTTATTCCACTCTACCGCTATGATTATCACTCGTACTACAAAATACCATACCAGAAATTTGGTGTCCTCGGATATGGAAGTCTGGAAATTGATCCAGTCGAGTTTACCTTTAAAAACGGCTACCCTATGACTGATGACGCATTCGCCCCTGGGTTTTTGGGGGTTAAGTTTGATTTTTTGATTTTTGGTCCTACTATTCCAGTGACTTCTTGGGATTTAGATAAAACAGGCAGGCTTTTGAATTATCGCTTCTATTCGTGCCAGTTTGCTGGAGGCAGTATGTACCGCATTTATGTGAATCGCAAAAATTATCCCTCTTGTTTTGAGGTATATGTTTACATCTTACGTTATAACCGACAAACTGGGATTGCTTTGTCAGATCAGTTTGAGCCAGACAAAGATGATGAAGATGATGAAGATAATGGTGAGTGAAAGAAATCCTCATCTTAGGCTTTTTAGTAACTACATTTATTCACTATCAATAAATATTTGTAGGCTCAAATTAGCAAAAAAAAAAAAACAGCTTTAGTGTATTGGTTGAAAATATTTGGCTGGCACGTTCGATTTTAGGATTAATTTTAATCTATTGACTACAAGAACACTTTTTACTAAGGGCCTTACACCCTAGAACGCTACCTTATGGGTTTTTTTGGTCATGAATAATATTCATAGAAAGATATACAAGAACATCCTGCAGGAACGGGAGGTGGGAAGAGGATAATTCCATTCCACGTTATACCTCGGTACATCTGGCTTCCCATAGATTCCAAGTATACACTTCTTCAGTGTGTTTATCTCTATCAGTGGCTCATAACTAAGAGTTACACGAAGTATCTGGTGTATCTGGTATTGAAAAATCTTAGTATCCTGCCACAATTTTTTTTTTTTTTTTTTTTTTTTTTTCGATTGCTATTGTAGATTGGAGCATCCTCTCCTTTTATATTAGAGTTGACATTCACCCTACGCTACCACATTTGCAGTAGTACTACCAAATCTGTAGGAAGGTACATGTGAGTTGTTATTGAGACAAATCTCTTGAAGTCATAAACATATCTTGAAACAGCAGGCGCTTAAAGTGCATAAATTACGTCGTAGTGCTCTGTGACTTTCAACCGGAGTCCTTCCGTACACTAGAGTTCCCTAGAGGTACAGACATACTAAATCGGGAACAAACGAGTTCTTAATCCTGCCGAACCCAAAGGGGTATCGATAAAGC
The DNA here is from genome assembly GCA_002370875.1 of Metschnikowia arizonensis. Classification (NCBI taxonomy): domain Eukaryota; kingdom Fungi; phylum Ascomycota; class Pichiomycetes; order Serinales; family Metschnikowiaceae; genus Metschnikowia; species Metschnikowia arizonensis. The sequence goes on along the minus strand of NLAU01000992.1, from coordinate 21,867 downwards.
TTATTTCCACCAAGCTCCTGGTCAAATTCGCTTATAAATAATGCACACGCCCTACGATCGAATTGGGGGACCAGTGTTTATACCCAGTTTAGTTTCAATACAAGTCACTCCAGTACTAATTATCATACCAAATCTGTAATATAACAACCCCCGGATGAAACCAAACAGAAAAGGGTTTTCCAGTAAATGATAGCCATTGGTAGATGTGGTATCCTCAGAGTCTCCTTCATGAAGATTGCACGGCAATTGGTGCAGTATTTTTGCATATGGACAGCCGAATCGATGCATATTAACCTAGATCTAGATCATATTGAATGCTTGCTTTGTCTTTTTTTCGTACATCTTTTCTTTATTTTTTTTATTTTTTTCGTGTTGATTTATTAAAATTCTATAAAATTGTTTGTGGAAGAAAACTTACGAAAGAAGGTGTCGAAGTTTAAAAACTTTGGCTTACCTACAGCTAAATGCTGCAGGAGAAGTATGCATACAAATGCATGTAAAAATTTACACAAAGTGTCAGATCCCCCATGGGTAGTGTGATACCCATGAGAGTAAAACACCTACGATGTGCGATCAGACGTGGAATTGCCATAGACCCTGTCAAAGCAGGGTCCAAGCGGCAATCCAGTGCTCTTAATCCTTACACGCGTGACAGCGTGTCTTGTTAAGAACCGACTGCCATTTGGACTCTATGCGTTTTAGGTTTAAGGTTCGAACAATGACTGGGTAGAAAGCCCCAAAGCTCTATATAAATGCTGGGATTCCCAATTATTGGGAATCCATCCACGAATAAACAGAGTTTGGAAAGTATTGAACAATTATAAAGAATCTAACAGATATCACAATATCGAATCTAAATATTTAATATAAAAATATTGAATAAGAGAAAATATCCAAGAAAGTAGTACCAATGAAATTCAATCAATATGCCATATTCAACTCGAACCATCAGAAATTAAGTAGTTTTTGATCCGGGACTGGTGTCAATTCACCTCTTAATGGGACGCTGTGCGATTCTAGATACTGAGAATCTAGGGCAAACTACACTCTAAAAAATAATTCTTTCTCTCAATCAATATATTTGAATAAATAAACACTGAGTACACAAAATTTTTCATACCATTGAACTGGGAAATCTCCATAACGTAAAAAGTGTTAGATTCTTTAGAATTGTTCAGCAGTTTTTTCAAAACTCTGTTTATTCGTTCATGGATGCTCGGAAAGAGCGATCCTTGAGTTTTATATAGGAAAGGCGGAAAAAAAACGGACGTCGCAAAAACCGCCGTCCTTGAATAGGATACATTATTGCGTTTAGGCGCGGTGCCCTCAGCACAGCGTACATCAGAGGTATTTCTCCGTTGGCATGAGACGAGGGCTTTACCTCTCCACTAGTCAGAGACTAAGGTAAATTTCGCGTTAGATCGCACATCGTAGGTGACTATAATTCCCATGGGTATGTGCGATACCCATATGGGATCTGACAAAAAGTGTTATATAGTGAGACTCAAAGAAGACTACTGCATTTGCGAAGACTAACAGCTGTGTTTATTGTTGATTTTCCAAGAAGTCTACTTCAAGACTAAGACAAAGTCTTGGTGCTTGCGTTTGACTACAAGTACCAACATTCACCGATATATGAATGTTTTGCATGAAGAGCTGTCAAGAATCCTACAAGTGACTCCATAGGCCATAATATATACTTCGGATAGATACTCAAATGTTCCAGAGATCCACCAAACAAACATTCCGTCGGTTATACGATATACCAGAGAACCTCAATGGTTAGCGCACTACCACATATATAAGGTTGTTATGATACGAGGGTCATATACGGCATATAATTTAAAATTGCTCCTGCACATTTAGCTCCTCTCACATGATTTAAGGTTTGCGCCCTCATCCCCCTCCCCCCTTTGGCTCGTTTGAGCGACAAACCCGTACATCACAAAGCCCTTTTGGGCGTTACCCAAATTTGGAACTTGCACTACCGTTTGCTACACTATTTGAGACGAGAAGTATTCTTACAATTCTTTTCTCATCAAAAACCTATTCTACTGCTCTCTCTGAGTACTTAATATATTTTAACATCTATGTCCTCGTAAAGACATCTCTCAGGGAATTTCTCCTAGAGTGCACTTTAATAAAGTACACTCCTTTAGCCCAATACACTATAACAGCTATGCAGCACTAAATGAGGAAATGGTGTTCTCTAAGGAGAAGTATCTTTACATATAAGTCTACGCGATCTGCAAACTGGGCTAACTAATTCAACACTGGATTGGCTTTTCTTTCCCAATTAGGTTATTGACCAACTGCATGCCTATATAAGTAGACTACGATTCCTTTCCTTGAGGGGACATCAACGAATAAACATAACCATTTACGTAACAGACATATCACAAGAATCTAACATTTTGCGCGAACAGGTGTTATTACTAACTGTCAGATCCCCCATGGGTAGTGTGATACCCATGGGAGTAAAAATCACCTACGATGTGCGATCAGACGTGGAATTGCCATGACCCTAACAAAGCATGAAGGCAACAGCAATCCAACCCTTTCTTACTCTCACCGGATTTGTCAGTGTCTACAGCAATTCCAGAAGTACAGTAGCTATTCAGCCGCTCCCGAATTTCTCTGCCGTTCATATAATTTGCCACTTAAACTATGGGCATACTATACGAAGACGCCGCCTAACCCTTTCCTTTTTAGTGCGACCTCAGTTATAATTAAGGTAGCAAAAGTTGCATCTGTTCGTACTATTACCTCATAACAATTGCAGATTGCTACCTCTGAACCTTGCCCGCGACCATGCAGGTCCTCGCGTGATGTACAGATGTCTTGCATAGTGTAGGGTTATAATTTTCCGCATAACTAGTGTACTCATTGAGGATTTAACCCTGCTAATCAATATATTACTGATGAAGAGTCCAAGATGTCCCATGACTAGACAACATTAAATTTTAGTTGTAAAGTTTGACATGTACCGAATTTTATGGGATCACAGAAATCCTCTTACACTCTAAACTGGGCCTATAGTTTTGGCCACAGTTGCGGTGCAACCACTCTTAATTTCCTGGTTGTTTTTCCGCATGAGATGATTTGCGCTGAGCCTCGCGAAGTGCAAAAAAAACCAGTTGGGGCAAGCTGGGAATCGAACCCAGGACCGCCCGCACCCTAAGCGAGAATCATACCACTAGACCACGTGCCCTCTGGTTAGTTTTTGGTATTGTAAAGGAATATTTTATGTGAATGAAATATTAAAACCAAAACATATATGCTATAACAAAAGAAATATTTTCTTTCAAAAAAAAAAATCAATAATTCACCCCAAAATTCCTGGGCCAATGATATTACTGGGCGAGTAAAATCTCTAAGCCGGTATACGATATGTTTGCCAGACAGATGTGTATTGTCACCAACACGTTGCCAACACTATTATCCGCCATGAAACATTCCAAATATTGTTTTACAGCTCAGATTTTATGATGATTTCAACACCCTGTTCACTTTCAGATAGAACCATTGAGTTTCCCGAGATGACCCACGACACCCGTACACCACAAAAGTCAAGTTAGCGGTTCATAGTGCACTCAAAGTTAAGTACCGAAAGCAGTCGGCATCAGAGCACAACGAATCGCCAAGCCAACATTGCTTCCAGGACTCTACGCAGCTGCATAAATTCTGCTCCTGCATTCGAAAGATCAAAAGTCCCCCGCCAAACTAACCTATCATAACTACTACAATCATATCACGAGTCCCCACAATGTCTCATGATCTTCCCACTGCCAATGAGTACGGCAAAATCGCCGACAATGGCATGGATGTCCCCGACGAAAAAGTAATTGACGAGATTTTTCAGGAAAAAACTACCAAACACGCCGACAACGCCATTGACTATGAAGATATAGATGAATTAGCTGACGAGGATGACGAGGATGACCTTTCCGGCAACGAAATGGGCAAATATCAGCCTCTTTTAGACGATCCTGGTACTGGTAAAGATCTCCTGGCTCCGGAAGAAGTCCATCTCCAAGAAGATGCCGATAACGAGTTCGATGCACTTTTTGGCGGCGACGAAAATGGCCTTGATTATGCCCATGATGAGGTTTCGGGAGCTTCTCAGATCCACCAAGATACAGGTGTTGATATGCTACACATGGGTAACTCGCTAGGATTTGAAGATGACGGCCTTACGGATTTAGGGCTCGGGTTTGAGGAAGACGAAGCAAATCCAGCTGTCGTACCACAGAAACGGCGCAGTGCCGAAGAAATTGCGTCTCGGAAGTTGAAGCTACGAAAGCTAGTCAAGCGGATGGAGTCAGAGTACAAGGCTAAAATGATGGCAAAGTACTACCCATCATACTCTCCATACAAGCCTTTCAACTTCCACACTATGTCTGTGGCGGATTCAAAGTTCTATACATACAAGTGCCCCGCAATAGCAACAAGACAACATATAAAGCCGCTTGTGCCGCTCAAAATTAGTTTGGAGATGGAGCCCGACCAGCGCAAAGCTTTCAAGTCTCGCAAAAACAACGTGGTCGAGATCCCTTGGCCGGGCGTGACGGAAATTACGCAGGAGGACTTGAATTTCATCTCCGATTTGGGCACCAATGGCGATAACCTTTTCAAAGTGCAGGTGCTCCGGTTTATGAAGCTGGATGGTGATGGAAATGACAAGTTCAGCGATTTTAGTAAGGACCTTATTTTGGCTACGGCAGATTGGAACGATGCAGATGTGATCAGTGCCGGGGAAAGCGATCCAGAAAATACCAAAGATAATCAGAGAGAAAGCGGAGTCAAAGAGATCACGGAGAAGTTTGAGCCGGATGAAATCGCCTACGACGACGAAAACATCTTCAATGGTCAAATTGCCTCGGAGAAATTCGAGCTCAACATGAACGACACCAACCTTCTCTTCGTGCCCGATCTCAAGAAGTCGGACACCACCAAGACAAAAGCCATTGTGCCTACCGACAACAAGTTGCTCCAGATGAAGTTCAACATCTCCAATGACGCCTCCTATGATGTGCTCAAAAACAACTACAACACCAAGGTACGCAGTCAGTTGAGTAACTTGAACATAGAGCACGCTGCGCCCGCTTTGAGGCTCCAAACACCATACTACAAAATCAAATTGTCCAAGAACGAGGCCCGTGCATTCCACAGACCTCGGTTCCCGGTTATCCAGGGCTCGCTCATCTGTTTCTCCAAGCTCAAACAGAGAAAGAAGAAGAAGGACCGCGGAAAAACATCCCAAGAGATCTTCAGCAAGACTTCCGATTTGACCACCGTGGACACTGGGACCATTGTAGCAATGGAATATTCCGAGGAACACCCAGGTATCTTATCCAATTTTGGAATGGGTAGTAAGTTGATCAATTACTACCGTAAGGAAAAAGATGATGACAATACGCGGCCAAAGGCGCCTCTTGGTGAAACCCACGTGTTGGGAGTGGAGGACCGGTCACCTTTCTGGAACTTTGGGCACGTGGCTAAAGGAGACTTTGTTCCAACGCTTTACAATAACATGATCCGGGCGCCGGTTTTCAAGCAGGAGCTGAAGTCGACGGACTTTTTGCTTATTCGGTCGCAGGGCTGTGGCAGCCACCAGAAGTACTACTTGAGGCCGGTGGATCAGCTTTTCTGCGTGGGTAATATTTTCCCTGCGGTTGAAGTGCCTGCACCACACTCAAGAAAAGTTACCAACACATCCAAAAACAGATTGAAGATGATTGTGTTCCGGACCATGAACAAAAACAATACGGCACGTTTATCAGTGAAAGACATCTCACTGCATTTTCCCGACCAGAATGATATGCAGAACAGACAAAGATTGAAGGAGTTCATGGAATACCAGAGACAGGGAGAGGACCAGGGGTTCTGGAAGATCAAGGGCGTGAGTACTGTGCCTACGGAAGAAGAAGTCAAGGCCATGATCACACCCGAAGATGCCACTTTGCTTGACTGTATGCAGCACGGCCAGCAGGTTTTGGATGATGTGGACTCGCTTTTCAACGATGACAGGCGAGGAGTGGATAACAAGAAAGACAAAAAAGAAAAGGATGACGTTGACGAGGAGAGGCGGCTTTTGGAGAAGAAGAAGCGGGAAAAGGAGACCGATATCGACGAGACCATTGATGAGGGACTCGCGCCTTGGAGCTCATCCCGAAGCTTTATTATCTCCAATCAAACAAAGGCGATGCTTCAATTGAACGGCGAAGGAGACCCTTCGGGAATTGGGCTTGGGTTTTCTTTCCTTAGGGCCACGCAAAAGCACGGCTTTAAGCCGTTGGTGCCCCCTCCAAAAGACAGTGTGCCCAAGAACACTACGGCTTTGTACCAGCAAAAACTCTACGAGAACGAGATTTCACGTATCTGGTACGGCCAAAGGAGTTCTTTGACAGTGAATGATACCGAGGGACACACGCTCGAGGACATTTACAGAGAGTATAAGCCGGTGGACCACACAAAGTACATGAAGCAAAAGATTGAAAAAGAGCGGGATGAGAAGCTAAAGAGCGGTGACCCTCAGGCGGCGAACCAGAACGTGTTAAAGATAACAAGGCTTGTGAGAGACGAGAACAACATTGTGCAAAGAAGAGTGGAGTATCTCCATGACCCGAGGTTGATTAAGGCATACATCAAGCGCAAGAAACAGATTGAGGGCGATAAAATGTCCATGGCAGATGTCAACGACATTATTCCCACCAACGATGCCGAGATGAATAAGATTCGGCGCAAGGCTTTGGAAGAGAAAATCGCCAATCTTCAGAAGCGAGCCAAGCTCAGTAAAGGTCGCCGGCCGCCCAAGGATCCATTACATCTTGCAGCCGCGGCAGGTGGTACTATAATCGATGCAAATACTGTGATGCTACCGGACGGGTCATTTGCATTTGGAGGCAAAGGAATTGGCAAAGGAAAGAGCAAGACACGACGGTGCAAGTCGTGTGGAGCGTTTGGTCATATACGGACCAACAAGGCGTGTCCTTTGTACAATGCCACCAAAGGAGGGACGATACAGATTCCACAAGAGCAAAAGGACATTATTCTTCTGTCGGTAAAGGAGCGATCTGAGGGTATAGAGTCTGGCGGAGAGACCCCTGCCACGCAACAACCCTCAATAGAAAGATAAAAAGGATAAGTATAAGAAGTATAAGTATAAGAAGTATAAGTATAAGAAGTATAAGAAGTATAAGTATAAGAAGTATAAGTATAAGAAGTATAAGAAGTATAAGAAGTACAGTGTTTTTCAAAATGATTCAAACCAGCGTGACAAAATGGTTCAAACCAGCGCGACAAAATGTTTCGAACCAAAAAGACAGAATGGTTCAAACCAGTGCGACATAATGTTTCCAACCACACTAGCAAAATGTTTCAAACCAATAATTCAAAATGTTTTAAACCAATAATTCAAAATGTTTCGTACAGACTTCCAAATGTAGTACGTATGAGGCAATCCTCCAGATTTAAGATTTCAGAATATTGAATTCTAATGCAAGTTGGTGTGAAACATTACGCCATTTGGTTTAAAAGACTGTGAGAAGGGTACGAAACATTTTGCTAGTGTGGTTGGAAACATTATGTCGCACTGGTTTGAACCATTCTGTCTTTTTGGTTCGAAACATTTTGTCGCGCTGGTTTGAACCATTTTGTCACGCTGGTTTGAATCATTTTGAAAAACACTGTATACAGAAATAAAGAAATGCAAGAGTGTAGATGATTAAGGAATACCCTGTTGAAATCATGCCCACATGAATAATATTGTTAACTAAACATTGATTTTAGTATATTAACTTCTGCACATAAAACACTCTAAATCAAAGGCCTGCATACACTAGGTAAAAAGTGAGATGACGGCGTCGCATTGCAACGAGGCTCAAACGGTGCTGTATATTAGGGATCGCGCATGCTCCGAAAAAACAACCAAGCCTCCGCCCCTATTGTTGTACCTATATGGAGAATGGATACGGGCAGTGACCAAAATAACCGAGACGCACTCAGTTTCGCCTCCAGATCATAAGCCCCTATTATTAAGCTTATTCTGATGTTATATCATTCAAAATTAACAACAACAATAATAACATCATTTATCTTTATTATTATCATTCATCTTTTATTTACTTGTTATACCTTGTTGTTTCATATCTCTCCCCTTCCTCTTTTTTCTTTTGTTCTAATCGTTTACTAAATGCAGTCCTCCAATGATTTATCCTGTATTTGGAATAGTTAAATCTTAACAATGCCAAAATTAGATTGCGGCGCGCAGATGCATCGCAACGTATATCTGGTGACCAAAGTATAGCCTCTACAGTTAACCCTAGGTGTTTCCAATAGAGTCCTTGTCTATCTATATATTTTATAATTTTTAATATGGTATTTTTATGTTAATCTATAGTTTATAGTGGTAGTTTAGAGTTTATAGTGGTAGTCCATAGTTCACAGCGGTAGACCTTATTCACAATGGTAGACCTTATTCACATTCTTTTTATTCGGTATGCATGTACAATGGTTAGTTCTTGTCAATACTAAGAAGATGTCGATGCGCGGAATGTATCGTAATGTGAAGTGCTTTTTTCGGCTTCCCAAAATAGAAACAGGCGGAGCGAATGAATATATAAAGCGCAAATCCTCGAGACTTTTTTTCTATCTTCATCCAACAATTCAATATGAGATCTTCTACTTTCGCTTCTGTTCTTACTTCTGCTGCCTTCGTCGCTGCTGCTCCCCAAAAAGCTTGGAATGCTTCCACTGTGGTCACTGACGTGACTGTCACTGACTACGTGACCTACTGTCCAGCTTCCACTGTTATCGAGATTTCCACCTGTACCGAGGATCGTTGTGCTCCATACGTTACTACAGTTACTGAGGCTACTACTATTACTGTCCCCGGTAAGTGTATTGTTCCAACTACTATTGTTCCAACACCATCCCCACAGGCACCAAACGCTGCTCCTTCCACCGTGGTTAAGAATGTCACTGTCACTGACTACGTGACCTACTGTCCAGCTTCCACCGTGATCAGTATTGGCACCTGTAACGAGAACCGTTGTGCTCCTTACGTTACTACAGTTACTGAGGCTACTACTATTACTGTCCCCGGTAAGTGTATTGTTCCAACCACTATTGTTGAGACTCCTGCTGCTCCAAAGTCTGCCAACCCAGGCCCTGCTCCTAGTGCACCTGCTGCTCTTAGTGCACCTGTTCCTTCTGCTTCTCCTGCTTCTCCTGCTTCTCCTGCTTCTGCTGGATCTAACCCTAGAACCACTCCTGGACTGTCCTCTGTTGCTTCTAACACCACAAGTTCTGCATCTGTTTCTCAGTTTGTCAACGGCGGAAACTCCTTGAACATTTTGGGTGCTGCTGGATTTGTTGGCGCTGCAGCATTGTTGCTTTAGATCTCGTTAATATCTAGTTTAGTTTTCTGAATAAATTCTGAATTTGGATTTACTTTGTAATGGAGCACTACATTGTGTCTTTGTTTCACCTTGTGTTGTAGCATCCCATTGTATATTTGTTTTATCTTTGTTTCGTCTAGCATTGTATTTATTGTTCGATCGCAAATCACCGTTGCAGCCGTTCTGTACATAAATCAAGTCTGATGACCATCTGAGTCCACCACTCTAATATACTAATCCTAAGGCGTCAGTATATAGAGACATCTGTACATAGAGACATCTGTACATAGAGACAACGGTACATAGAGATAACCCGTACTCTATCTGAAACACTCCCTCAGTCATCTGTTCAAGTGCACGACATGCTGGAAAGGTCTGGACCTGGTACTAGATGCAGGAGGTGTTACAAGACGATATAGTAGGAGAATTGCAACTTAAAACGCTAATGTTTTACTGAAACTAACTATGAAATATTTTTTTATGGTAATGACGAAGAAGTGATGGGTCTGGCGAAGTCACTTTGCCCTATTTCTGGTCTGGGTCTTTTGGCTGAATACCTGTATGTCAGAATGCTGAATCTCTGAATCTTTGAATTCCTGTATAGGATATTAAAATTGGAAACAGGCATCGTGGTCTAGTAAGATCAAGTTGAAACCATTTAAGAGATTCCCAAAACATAATATACGTACTGCATTCTATAGAAAATGAACTACGAGCATGAGCAGTTGGATTGAGTGATTAGGCCTGGTATGCAAGAAAGGTTTATGACCACTAATTTTTGATCTAATGGGTTCTTATATCCACTAATCCTAAGTCTCTGTGTATATCCAAACAAACTCCTGAGTATATAGGTAATCTATTCGTTGCTACCAGTGACGACTTTGGCTCTGTATGTAGTCTTAGGGGTACTTTGTCTGCAGCAAGTTTCTTGGCACATTCCTCACGCAAGAATTTACATACAGGCAAGAATTTACATATAGGCAAGAATTTACATATAGGCAAGAATTTACATATAGGCAAGAATTTACATACAGGTATTAATACTGATTTGCTGACGGCCCGACATTGATATGGGATATCTTATTTTACTACATATCAACAGATCGAACACGTGAGCATGTTCTCATTTTCCATTTAGCTTTTTTTTAGCTGTAGGAAAACACACCCAGGTTTTCGCTGTACCTTGGGAAAATGGAACTCAGATCTTTGAAATCATCCGTAAAAGATCTGCACTTAAAGGGCCAGAGAAAACAATTAATGGCTCCACTTGATTTCCCCATTTGGAATAGTGTATATTCATTGTATTATCAAGTTGTTACACTCCTGTTAAGTAGCTGCTGCCGTGCGGTTAAAGCCAGTGGCTCTTGATCCTCGATGGATGTCTGACTGCACGGGGGGTAGTCTGACAGGACAACAGATATTGAATATGTTGTAAGACACCTGTACATCACGCGAAGACCTGCATGGTCAAAACTGAGGTAAAGAGGTGCATGGAACCTTCTAGAACATATTATTTTTTGGTTGAGGTTCATCTCTACCTTAACTTAGATTGTGGTTGTGTTGACAATAAAAGTCAAGAATATGCCTACATGGTCTAGGGACACGTCCCCATTGGAAAACTATATGAGAACGCAGAGAGAGGGAAGTCAATCACAAAAGCCCCTAGTTTAGTATCTATAGGAATAAAAGTATGTCAAGCTCGATGTGTTTTACTTCAACCCCCTTGAATTTTTTTTTTTTTTTTGGACATCAAAGAAGCAACAATGCAGATGTATTGCTTATACGCGCAACACACCGAGACTCATAGTGTGTCAACGAGTACCTAGGAAGCATGAAGTTACGGTACTTCGTGGATATGTTAGATGCAGATCTGTGATTACATGCAGGTTGCTGATGGATGAAAACTCTTCACCCACCTCGCACCTCGTCTAAATTCTTTGGTCTTGTAAGGTACAACATACATATCCCTGTATATTAATATATACTAAAACATAGTTTGAAAAAGTGTGCATGGCACACTAGCTAACCACACTTTGTGGGATTCAATTAAGCATACGAAATATGCACTGTCAATTGTCCACTTAAGTTAAGGTATACGTTAGGCAAGTTTTGTTAGATTCTTTAGGATTGTTCAGTACTTTCAAAACTCTGTTTATTCGTTCATGGATGCTCGGAAAGAGCGATCCTTGAGTTTTATATAGGAAAGGCGAAAAAAAACGGACGTCGCAAAAACCGCCGTCCTTGAATAGGATACATTATTGCGTTTAGGCGCGGTGCCCTCAGCACAGCATACATCGGAGGTATTTCTCCGATGGCATGAGACGAGGGCTTTACCTCTCCACTTGTCAGAGACAAAGGCAATTCCGCGTTAGATCGCACATCGTAGGTGACTTACTCACTGTTAGATTCTTTATGATTGTTTAGTACTTCCAATACTCTGTTTATTCGTGGATGGATTCTCAGAATGAGGAATCCTTGAGTCTTATATAGGAAAAGTGGGGCATGTGTACATGCCGCCTTGTTACGTCTTAATCCGAGCGAGACAATTCCGGTGAGAGACGGGAATGTGGTCTGATGGCACATCGTAGGTGATTATTACACCCATGGTAGTGCGATACCCATGGGGGATCTGACACTCACATATATAAAGTGAGGTTTCCCTGTCTTATTTATTAGTCAACAACATAGTCAAAGAAATACTTAGCTGTTAGATTCTTGGGTTATATCTGTTACTTAATTAATTATGTTCTTTTGTTTATGGTTCCCCGAGGAAAGAAGTCCAGTTGACGTATATAGACTTTATACTGACTGTGAACACATGGCTGGCTTTCGCGGACCGTACAGTGTGTATAGGCTTGTCCATCCACATATATAGTGCGTTAACCATGGAGGATGTAACATTATGTAAATATTAGTCTGATGCCTGGTATCCCTTTTTAAGTAAAATCATTTGTCCCCAAGTCTTCCGTAACTCTATTCTTCCGCATTCGAACCACTGCCCTATCAAGGTTATTAATCAAGATCAGTATGTTTGTCACTTAGGCCATTATGGTAGTCAGATCCCCCATGGGTACCGCACTACCCACGGGAGTAAAATGATCAAACGCGGAATTGCTTTTGTCTCTGACAAAGTGAAAAGAGCATCGCCTTTTTCCTTGCTAATCGGAGAAAACCTCCGATGACAGCCGTGCCGAAGGCGCCGCATACCGTGATGAGACGCAATGCCGCCTTATTCTCCTATCAAGTTCGAGGACGCCGGTGATAACCGGCTCCCGATATTTCCCGCTTTTCTATATAAGACTCAAGGATTCCTCTTTCTGAAAATCCATCAACGAATAAACAGAAGTAAGGGATACAAAAGGTAACCAAAGAATCTAACAGGTAGCGCACTATGAATATAGTCTATGCTGCTGCATCACACTGGGCTACCACAAACCGGATCACAAAAAAATGTCTGTCCAATCATCTGGGTCATATTAATGCTTTAGCTACATCACTGATTAACTCCTTCTCTTTACGATTATCAATATTAGAAATATGTATCCTGTATATAGTCGTGTATACCAGGAATGGAAATAGAAATTTGGGACAATATTTACTAGCAGGTATAATTGAATGTATGAATAATAATCATAGCATCAATCTGGGGGCGTCAATATGGGTAGTGATATACCTGATATGGTGTAGGAATATGATATTATAAGTCACAATTAGATCCACTATGGGTAGCACTAGCTATATGATTATTAGAACCTACTGTACAGTAACGCAACTATTAACCACAGCCCGTTAGTCGGCCGTGGTCCGATGTGCCTTATACCACTGGCTACTCCTTAGGTCAATATAAATAACTCTCCTGAAGGAATTATCAACGATGAACATAAATAATTAGGTAGGTGTTAGATTCTGGGTGTGCGTCTTTTGCATAATTATTTAAGGTCATTTGTTAATGCCCTTAGTATTCCTTGATTTTATATTCGTTGACTGTTCCTCAAGGAGAGGAGGAATCTGGGCTACTTACATATATATATAGGTTTTTGGGCTCCGGGGTGCGAGTCCGGTCTGGCGGAGAATTCAGGTCTCAGCTCAGTCCTTTAACATACGATCGAGCAGCGTGGGCTATAAATAACTGTACTACCCTTCGGGGATCCCCGGAATCTAACATAAATAATGAAACACTCAATTTCTTAATAGATACTACTCAATGATGCCACCTCAATATTAATGTCTATTTCAATAGGAACTATTAGGAATTACAATTAGAAGTTTTGCCGTCACGGTGCTAATCCACGTCTGATCGACCAGTGTAGGCTTATAATCGCATGGGTAGTAAGATAGCCATACTGGAGCGAACAGGCACTTTATATTTGATTGACTAAATGGGTGAGTGTCTTTTGAATTATTCCGCTCAACGTGCCTCCACCAGAACCATGGATAAGTCTGCTTGAGAAGACTGAACTTCAGACCGATCAGTTTTGCCAAATGCTAGTCTGGGCCAAGGATCAGTATGACTCAAGTGAAGTTAAGTAGTACCATAAAATTCTTTTAGGTACTTCTGTATATTCGTTCATTATTCCTCAAGGGGAGGAATCGGGGCTACTTAAATAAGCCACGAGGGAGAGACCAAGACGATGTGACTATATAGTGCGAAGTGTTGGAACATGTGGCTTGTGTCAACCTGGGACAGGTTAACTGCAGTATAAGGTCAAGATACAGGTTTGGACACAAGAGAACAAGTCGCACATGTTTCAGGAAAAAATAGACCAAATGAAACAAGGGAATGAGGACACAAGGACAGAGCTCTTAGCTTAGATAAACACTGAGATTGAATATATGATGACAGAGAACTACATCAAATCTCCTCACGTGTTAGATTTTTTAAAGTCCAAATAAGACAACTGTTCCAGTTTATGCGAAGGTTTAATGGAATCTCGCAACACGAAGTGTAAGCTATAAATCCATATGAATAATGCGACCTCGAGAAGCTAACAGTACCACAAGATTCACTTAAAAATAATTGATTTAGTCATATAAACATTATATTAATTATGTATGTATTTTACAACGTTTAGTACTTTTGTAACTCTGTATATTCGTTGATGAATTCCCACTTAAGGGGAATCCAGGGTTTATATTAGAGGCTCGGAGAAATTTGGGCGTCAGTGGAATTTCTTGACGCCTTCTTCCATTGAATTCCTGAGAGTACAATCTGAAGATGCGGAAAAGTGGCATTGTATCCCGCTTTGTCAGGGTCTATGGCAATTCCACTTCTGAGAGCATAGCGTTGGTGATATTTGCTCCCATAGGTGGTAGTACATCTTTTATTAAAGTTCCTTGTATGTAGTCCCTAAGAGTAATATGCCCACTTTTCATAGAACTAAGGGAGCAGTCTAGAGGAGTCTTCTTATTCGGAAGATAACCTCGTAGTTTCATATAAATATACACTTTCTCAGTGTGTTTATCTGATCAAAAGCTTATCAGAATGAGTTATACGAGAAGTATCTGGAAGGTCTGGTACGGACACTTATTGAGATGTCTTGGTTGTTATTTCGATTACTTGCTAGATGCGGTAGCCTTCCTTTTATATTGCAGTACGTCTTCACTCTATTCCCTATAAGGAAAAATATGTCCCAATAAGTCCATTCACTAAATGATAGTCGCTAGTATTTAGGCTGTTGAGAAGTCAACACGGAAATCAAAACTTTGAATACTAATGTTATATGCACAACCATTTGTTTCTCTAATCCTAATTAGTTAAGGTCTACTTGGAATATAAAAGGGACAAGAAATATCCCCCATTTAAATAGTTCAGTTAACGAAAACCTCCTTAGGATACTCTATCTAATCTTTGAAAGTCTGGTACTTCTGTGACTTTCTTTATTCGTTGATGATTCCTCTAGAGAGGGATCGAAAGCTACTTAAACAGATTTTAGTTCCTTTGTCACGTAGCTTGCTAGAGTTTACATATCCAAATAGGTCCATGTGAGTGACTGCATTTCACCGCGTTATCAATTCTTTAGCCGACCAGCATAGGCTATAATCATCCATATAGTGCGCTACCCATCGAAGATGTCTAGGGTCCCACTACAAATGAAAGACAACTGAAACTTCAATCTCTAAGAATATTGTAATAGTTCCACAACTATATTATACTTTACCATGAAATCCTTCATTTCTCATATAAAACTTCTCCAACCAAAGAAATATAAACTTCTTGGTGCTATACGGAGGTCCTGGTGTACCAAGGTTCACTGCGTACAAGGAATTAGTAACATTAGGCGCGCACTTGTCCTTCTACACTACATTTTTCTATTAATGATCACATATTATTCTAGCCATTGCTTCAGGGACAATGCGTCACTTTCAACACGGGTTTTCTGATGGGCCGATAATTCTGCATTTCTTTGCAGCCCTATAAAACAGGTTGTGTGCCCATTTTTCAGGATTATCAGAAATCAACATGAAAACCACTCATTTGATCCCAGCATTTCTAATTGCGGCTACTGCCTGTGCAGGCCCTGTCAATTCTTTGGCCTTCTTTGCAAAAGTCAACAATAAACTTGAGCCGCTCCACCACCGCAAATTGTACTGGTACAAAGACATTTTAGGTCTCCTCGCTTATGGATTACCGAAGATCCCTCCTGTGGAGTTTACCTTGCAAAATGGCTCCGCTAAGACTGAAGACCCATTAGCCCCGGGATTTATGGGTTTTTTGGATGATAAATTTGCTTTCGGTCCTAGTATCCCAGAAACTCCCTGGACTTTTGATAAAACAGGGAGGGTTTTGAATCATCGCTTCTATTCGTGCAATATCCCTACCTCATCTGACCATGTGATTTATTTGATTCAAAAAAACGATACTAATTGTTTTGAGGTAGATATTTACCTATTACCTTATGACAGAAGAACTCAGAACCTTATGGAAGGTCTGTATGAACCAGAAAAATATGAGGAACAGAAGCTCGAGGTAGATGAAAGACCAGTGCCTCAGGAACAAGAGAACCATGAGCCAGATGAAGATGAGGAAGAGGTTCTGCATCAAGATGAAAAAGAGGAATTGGTACCTAAACATAATGAGAAGCTTGTACTTCAATCTGATGGAAATCATAAGCCAGAGCAAAAGGATCAATGGAATAAGTCCTCTTCTGTGTCTTTGATGAACGTCTCCCTGGTTTCGAGCAATGCCGTTGTCTTAACAGACTCCGTCAATCCATTGGTCTTCTTTGTAAAAGTCAATGACACACTTCTGCCACTCCACCGCCGCGATTGGCATTGGTTTGGTTACATATTTGGTAACCTCGCATATGGAGATCCAGAGAGCCCTCCTGTCGAGTTTACCTTGCAAAACAGCTCCATTTTGACTAAAGACACATTTGCCCCGGGATTTGTGGGGTTTATTGCTGATCAAGTTGCTTTTGGTCCTAGTATCCCAGAGACTCCCTGGAGTTTTGATAAAACAGGGAGGGTTTTGAATCATTCCTTCTATTTCTGCATCTCCCGTTACTTCTTTAAGCCAGTGATTTATGTCAATCGCGATTTCTATCGCACATGTTTTGAGGTAGATATTTACCTCTTACCTTATGATCGAACAACTAAGTCTCCTGTGGAAGGAATTTATTGGTCAGAAAAAGATGTTGATGAATGAAGCAGTCCCTATCTTAGTTTTTTAGTAGTAATATTATTCACTATCAAAAATATTTGTGGGCTGATGTGAGAAAACAACTCCTTAAGGTGTTGGTTGAAAGTCTGAGCAAGCGGTGCATTCCATTTTACGTGCACTTTTTTTTCCTAATTTATTGATTTCTAGTCTATAAAATTGTTTGTCGACGATTAAAAACTTCGACCAGCGTACAGCTAAAGGCTGTAGAAAAAGTTTACATGCATATGCATGGAAGATTTGAAACCAAGATCGCGCGTTGAAAGAAGAGTTTAAAAACTTCTGTAGAGAAAGTTGAAGAACAGATGAAAGAATCAAATCAGATAGATATTCAATTCTGAAAATCTTAGAAACTTCTTCGTTAAAACGGATTGAATTAAATAATATTCTTTCGAGTCAAAGTAGGCGAAAATGATGGAAAAGTGTTCGGTTCTTGTGTTGAGATATCATGTCAACTCCGCGTCGTACCTCAGTATATCTAGCTTTTATATAATTTGTTAATTACATAAGAAGTATTCCTGGTGTGTCTGGTATTGGAGGACATCTTGATATGTCCCACCAAAGTTCATCTTGATACTTTTATAGATGGACCTCCTTTTATGTTAGAGTGGACCTTCACCCTTGTAGTAAGTTATATGTGAGTTGTTAGAATAAAAGCTCAATATGGAAGTCACAGGCGTGCCCTTAAGCAACTAGTGTTGAAGGTTCGTTAAGTGGCGCCCTTGGCACTCCTTAACTTTCAACATGTGTGAGTCCTGTACTTAATTAGTTGTGTTCATTCGTTGATGTTTTCCCAAAGATGATTTGAGTGTTTTTATTACCAAAAAGATGGCAGGAGTATGGCCAGTAGCCCTTATGTCTGACTCACAGACTAAGCGATAAAAATCCCTATTGGTAGTGCGCTACACATCTTGGAGCTAACGGTTAAAACCTATTTTCGTGTTAAGATTCGTTTGGGGTTTGTTATCTTAGAAGATTCAGGATGATAACTGGTTCTGGAGTTGTTCCTGTTATTTGTATTCAAACTAAACTAGGTATAAAAACTGGCTTCTTCCATCCCTTACTAGGGGAATCCCTACTTATAGTCTCTGGTCGCTTATCAGTTGCATGTGGGATCCTTTGCACGTGGTGTTTTTTATTTATTAGCTGCACGTGAAACCTTTGCACGTAGGATTGCTTGGAACGAGAGTGTGTTGTAACTTGTGTCTTCCGGTGTCTTTCCTGTATGTTGAACTGTCATCCGCAGCTCCTGTAATCCATCCACAGTCCCTGTATATATGCATAAGCGCTTTTATGGATTGTTCCTGTATATTTATCTCATATTACAGCATTATTCCATGCTGTACTACGTTAGGAAGAACCTAGGTTTAAGTTTTTTGTTAGGGTTCCTTCTGGGGATCTGTTGGTTGCACGGGGTCGGGATTACATCCGACTACTGGAGTCAATCCTATAACTTGTATTGAACTAAACTAGGTAAAAAGACTGATCTTCCAAATCCCTCTCGTGCCTGGGCCCCTTATTTATAACCTGTTTCGAGTCACGTGTTCGTGGCTGGGAAGTGCAGGATTGCACATGAGGCGGAAGGGAATGGGTTAAACGCCGCTCGCGGGTACATCCGTACCTTCGGTGTCCTGCACAATAGGTTCCTATATGCCTGTTGTTGGATCGCATTCATGACATTTTTCGGTTGCGGCCCACCAAGTGGAAAATACTGTTTCCCGTCCATCAACGTTATTCAAGATACTTAGGGCCATAGTGAGTAATACCGTGCGAGACCATGTGTGAAACTGTGGTACTGCAATCTTTTTGTAGCGATTTAAATTTATCTTGAAGGCGCAATTCTGCAGATGAGTCTAATGGATCTAGTACAGAATTGCGCCTTCTAGTCATGCTCTTCTTTTGACAAATCCGTTGACAAATGGATATTTAGGACATGCTTCTTAAGAAGTATTTGTATCAGAATATGGTAGAACGCCTTAGGAACATTATGAGATGTTCAGTAACAAGGACTCAGTGATTGTGACACGTGATCTAAAAATTACATACACTGTTAGTTTCTGAAGTACGTCCAATACCTAAATAGTTATGGTATTTGTTGATGACCCTCAAGGAGGGGAATTGTCTACTTATAAAAGTTGAAATCTGGCTTGGCTAACCGAATCACTGACTGTAGGCTTATGTTACCCATATGGGTAGTGCACTACCATCCTCTGCTATAATTACTGGTATACACTATACTTACTACTCATCACACTTGCAGGTGCAAAAAATATTACTACTAATTTCACATTTTCTAAGACAACTGATATTGGTTGTTGAAGGAGCAGAAAGTGTATGTTAAAGTCGTTACATTGCTTAAAGTTCTTTAAAAAAATAGAAAAGTATATGGTTGAAAAGAAAATTTTTTAAAGAATTTGATTTATATATATAGAAATAATTTGGGGGTGTTTCTGATTTTTCCAAGTCATACGTTTATTCATGATTTTACAGGTACTGCCAAGAAGTGCGAACGTACAACTTGTCAATTGCAACACCACTGAACTTAAAAGGAACAATAATCAGAAAAAAAACTGATTCTCCTTTATTCCTAATTTTGCCATTTTATGTTAATGCGTCCATTCTGAAATACTAAGTAATGTTAATTTTTACTACAATAGCTGTGATGCTAGATAAAGTGGAAACCACACAGGAACGTTTATGTATACTTCCTGTTCTACGGCACTAATCATTGAGGCTCTATCAGATCATACTTATTGCTTTTCATAAGCAACAACAGGAGATCTGTGTTGGTACATTCTAAATTGGTTGAACTAAGATCCTTGTCAATATTTAGCTAAGGAGCCATTCCTTTTGAAATGTTACGAATGTAGGCTTCAATATTTGAAACTTTCAACAGACTATTCAACCTTACTTCAACAAGCTGCATCCCCGTGATTGAAGGCTAAACCTTGATAGAAAAGGGCGCGGGCTCTATTGTTCATGGTAATGGTGGGAGAAGAAAAGAGATTGGGTTGGTAAGGCTTGAGCAAATACATTCCACAAAATTCTCACGACGTATTGATTAATTTTTGCATGGAGGTCAGACTTCTAAGACCGTAGAGGTTACGAAGGCCAGAATAAATTGATTTTCATATTAATAATCCCAGATGATCTAGAGAAGGAAACACACCTGATATATACAGCAAGTATATCTCAGCCATTGCATAGAAATTGCGTAGCAAGTACTTGACAGTCACACATTTGCTTCGAAAAAAGTACAACATCTGAGGGCATGACCAAATACATACAGATATTTTACACATCTAACCTAAGATAATTCTTGAGGAAAAAAATAACCTTGTAAGAACCACTATATGTTAGTAAATCATACGATAACTTCTAGGGCTAATGCGCATCATTCACTAAATCCTCACTGTCACCGTCACTTATTCCATCAAACTTAATTTACCGCCATCATATTCAGCTACCCATTCTAACAATCTTACTTATACCTATCTCAATCATATCTAACTAAACCCTCCTTCATAGTAATGAACCTTCCTTTAAGTGACTAGCACTACGACATCATGTCCATGATTGTCGCACTATGTGCAGTACACCAATATGTTGAAGAATGTTGTGTTGCGCATCATACTTTATATCTGCACGTTGTGGAGGGAAGATATCACGTGACTCAGTCCGCTTATCAATATACTCTTCGTAAAGGGGCTTAGTCGTATCAAGAATATTCCTAACTAGGGGCTTCCTGATTGACCGCTCTGTATCAATGCACTGCTATACAACGAGGCGAGCCGCCCTTTAATAGACTTCCAACGGGATGAGTGCTTCACCATGCAGGTTTCATATGTGTTGAGAATCAAAGCGTGAGAGGGTGTTTATGTTCCGCGCTAAACCAACTTGTTATGAGTTGGCCCCCTTTGATCTCCTAATTGAGATGTCACAATGGACAATATGCACACCTACCTGAAAACGGTAGTAAGGAGAGTGAAGGTCCACTCCAATATAAAAGGAGGAGCCTTTGCTCATGTTTGTAAGACCAATCAGACAAATACATATACCAAGATGCCTCAAGCCAAAAGACTCACTGAGTGTACTACTCAACTGACCGTTGAAGGTGCTAATGAATCTTCTTCCACTCAGTCTGACGACAGTACTACTAATATAGTATATACTAAGTATCTTGATGAAGCTATGAGACTGGTTCGCTCAACCATTCCACCATCTCTGGACTGTACACCATGGTTGATCTATGGTGAACCTGAGGTACTGATGCTTGACGCGGAATTGGAAGATTCCTCTTTACAAATAGGAGTCCTGCATATTCCACCTGTTCCAACACCTTAGGCCTATCTCCACCCACATGGTCGTGCGCCAATCATCAAGGGTCTAGACGTATGAATGATGACGTATTCTAGTTAGTATCTATAAATGATCACATATTCTAGTTAGTATCTATAAATGATCACATATTCTAGTTAGTATCTATAAATGATCACATATTCTTGTAGTTATTGTTTTGAAAAAAAAAAAAAAAAATCAATGCGTCACTTTCACTAAGCTTATTGTACATCCCTTCTGTATTATACTTGGAAAGCCCTATAAAACAGCTAATATGCCCAAATTTCCGGGAGCACCAGAAATCATCATGAAAACTACTCATTTGATGCTCGCGTTTCTTATTGCCGCAACAACATGGGCACAATCCTCAAAACCATTGGTTTTCTTTGTGAAAATCGATAAAAAACTTATGCCGCTTCACCGTATGATATTGTTTACGTTTTCGCCAGATGATGGTTCACCCACAGAATT
>NLAU01000990.1:20335-114506 GCA_002370875.1 Metschnikowia arizonensis | reverse complement strand
TGGATTACTGACTGGATTACTAAATGCATTACTGAATGGATTACTGACTGGATTACTGACTGGATTACTGACTGGATTACTAAATGCATTACTGAATGCATTACTGAATGCATTACTCACTGGATCACTGAATGAATTACTGACTGGATTACTGACTGGATTACTGACTGGATTACTAAATGCATTACTGAATGGATTACTGACTGGATTACTGAATGCGGATTACTGAATGGATTACTGACTGGATTACTGACTGGATTACTAAATGCATTACTGAATGGATTACTGACTGGATTACTGAATGGATTACTGACTGGATTACTGAATGCGGATTACTGAATGAATTACTGACTGGATTACTGACTGGATTACTAAATGCATTACTGAATGGATTACTGAATGCATTACTGAATGCATTACTCACTGGATCACTGAATGGATCACTGAATGGATCACTGACTGGATTACTGAATGCATTACTGAATGCATCACTGGATGCATTACTGAATGGATCACTGACTGCCAATACTATCTCCCAATACTATCTCACTACTGTCTACTCATACTAGACTATCTATATCATACTTATCTCATAGTAGCTATTTCACTCAGAACGGCTAATATTCCACCAATTATCACCAAAATTCTTGATACTGTTCCTTCTAATGCTTTATTCTCCTTGTCATGTTTTAGATGTTCATGGGAACGCTTTGGGCCTTATTCGGGATGTAATTTAACTAAGTCCTGGATGAATAGTTTTGATGAATTCTGATTTCTTCTATCAGAAGGCCACAAACTCTTCAAGTAGAGGTAAAAGAGTCTATAAGCACTTATCTACTACTAGTCTACACAAAAATATAGCTAGAATTGAGTATCTACTGCAATATATACTTCAGGCCAATTGCACTGGAACATATTGCTCACTGTCTACCTACAATCTAAACCTATTGTCCTTCTGCTACCATGATGATAGTTTTAGGAATGGGGAGAAAGCCAATGGATTATCAAGAAATTACCACAATTCCAGCTTTCATTTGTCAACTCATGGAAGTCAGGAAATTGTCCAAATCTATGGTGGCTCCAAAGATGTGACTATTTTTGACAATGTGTATGTAACTGTTCGCCAACGTGTTAGAGCTGGCTTGTTGAAGTTTAAATTCTGGGGCATTACCACGCTAATTTTTTGAAAAACGTCATTGGACTTTCTTGAATTTGCTGAAGGACCCATCAGGAAAGATCTGCTGCGTGCCTATGATGATTTATTCCTGTGTCATTCTGATATCATGGAGAGAATGTTCTCCATGGGTCATTCGATACCATGCATGAGAATGTTCTCCATGGGTCATTCGATACCATGCATGAGAATGTTCTCCATGGGTCATTCGATACCATGTATGAGAATGTTCTCCATGGGTCATTCGATACCATGCATGAGAATGTTCTCCATGGAGCATTCTGGCTCATATCATGAAAGCAGCAAACCTGCATTTTTGGGTGGTCATACTGAGACTGAAGGGGTTGGAGCTCTTTCTGCGACTTTGCCTTGCTTATCTTCAGAATCTATCATGGATGTTTTGCACGCTTTAACATACTGTATGGAAAATATTCTTGACAATTCCGTGTTCGAAGACAATGGATGGTTGCTCCTGCCTACTTGACCATTAGAGAGACATGGACGATCTGTGGACTTGAGAGAGATGTGTTGAAGTCAAACTCCCTACATCCCTAAGAACAGCAAGTCTAGAGAAATCTAGAACCGTCGAAACCCCTCTAAGCCATGTTCAAAATAGTTAAATCAGCCGTTAATAGAAACGCTCAAGTTTTGGAAGTCTCTGGGACCAATTAATGGAGGCATTTTAAGTCCCATGACTTCTGCAATTGTACATTCAAAGAAATGTGCTATCTTTTGTTCCACTTGTTCAACACTGAGTGATTCCCAAAACGTAGCACATAAAGGCAATAAGTCGTGGGGTAAATATGTTGAAGTTTAAGTGATAATAATCAAGGGAAACCACTCATAAACACAGGGAAGGGATCATATCACATGAGAGTGAAACCACTCATAATAATGACAGAGAAGGGATCATATTATAGGAAATGGTGAACAAGATAGACATGCCCAAATAAGGGGTAACGATATCGCAGAGACGACTAAGTGACTGGTGATAACGTGAGGAATGATGGGGGGGTGGAACGGTCTTGTGGTAAACCTTCAGTTAGGCATGAGGTGATGGTGTGTATGGCAGCAGTTATGGTTGGAACCAGCCCCCGTTTATAATTTGGTAGTGCGGTTGGATGTGATTATATTAGATTCATATGCACGCTCACTTCAAAGTCCTTTTCTGTCCTGTCCTGTTCTGTCCTGTTCTGTCCTGTTCTGTCCTGTTCTGTTCTGTTCTGTCCTGTCCGTCCTGTCCGTCCTGTCCGTCCTGGTCTGGTGTGCACATGATTCGCACATCTTCTTCTCTCTACTAACTCTCTACACTCTTAATGGCTCCTCCTATTTACGTCAAAGGAGGCGTGTGGACTAATGTGGAAGATCAAATCCTCAAGGCAGCTGTGTCCAAATATGGACTTACTCAATGGGCTCGTGTGGCATCCCTTCTACCCAAGAAAACTGCTAAGCAAGCAAAGGCTCGGTGGAATGAGTACCTTAACCCTTCAATCCATCCCAATGATTGGGGGGTAAAAGATGACGCCAAATTACTTGACCTTGCAAAGCTCCTACCCAATCAATGGCGTAGTGTGGCAAAGATTATGGGTAGAACTGCTACTCAATGTGTGGACCGCTACCAGAAACTCTTGGATTCCGCCGTCAATGGTGGCACTACTAGTGAAGATGAAAACGTTGATCTTACGGGGCCTGGTATTGAGGCACTCCCCGCTTTGGGAAATGCCTTTGAGAGTGTGGCCTCCAGGCCTGATGCTGAGGATATGGACGAAGATGAGAGAGAAATGCTTTCTGAGGCCAAGGCCCGCCTTGCAAATACACAGGGAAAGAAAGCCAAAAGGAAGGATCGAGAACGACTTCTTGCTGAATCCAGGCGCATTGCTTTGCTTCAGAAACGGAGGGATTTGAAGCAAGCTGGTATCAATGTGAGCTTGACCCTGAAAAATAAGGCCCGGAGGAACGACTTTGATTACAATGCTGATATTCCACATGAACGAGTCCCGCTTCCGGGGAAATACGATGTGCTGGCTGAAGCACTTGAGAATACGGATCTGCTCCTTGCCTTCCAGAAACTGGTTAATGTCAAGGGTCTTGGAGACGGCCTGCGAGACCGTGTCAAGAGACAAGAAAGAGAACCTCGGCAGACTATCAAGTCGGCTGCAGGGCTTGTAACTCTCCTTGATGAGCTGCATACCAAGCGGAGGAAACTTGACTTGCCAGAACCTGGAGCCATGGTGCAGAATTTGGACTCTGACATTGTGCATCATCTCACTGTAGATGTCCCGAACCCCCTAGTTTCCAGAGAGACGGTCTCTAAAAAGAAAGTGTCTACAAAGAAAGTGGTTTCTGAATTCAAGAAATTGCTACTGCGCTTACCAGAACCAACCAAAAATCATAACCCATTCCATCATGCAGACCTCGCCGTTGCAACTGAACCTATAGCCGATATTAAAGCCCTAGAGTTGCTACGACAGGTGGATGAGCACACCACTTGGTCCCAAGCCATAAACCAGGGCCTTCCAATACCGTCTTTGGATACTTTCGATCTACAACAAGAGGATAAGGACCCGGTTGAACTGCAAATTCTTCTCGAAGCAAGGCTTCTAGTCAAGTCTGATTATGATCAACATGTCAAGTTGCTTCAGCCTCAAGTGGAGCCTTTGGAGAGCCTTTCCAGGGAGAAAGCTGAGGCATTGGTGGAAATAGAGATGGGTGCAAAATCATCACACCTCCCGCTCCATGAAAAGGTGCCACAAGCAAAATTGCCCGAACTGGTCCAAATAATCGATACCATCTACGAGCTCCTCAATGATTTGAATGCCAGTGCCCAAGAATTGGGGTCCAAAGTGTCTCATCTGCTGGAATTATTGGCCAATGCACAGACATTCACAAATCTCTGTCGGGAAATCGACCAGAACTCGGAAATCCTCCACAACTATACTTCACAGCTCAATGTCACCAAGTCCATTGCTCAAGATGAAGAAATCTGTATACAAATTCGGTTAGCCACTCTTTCAGAACTTGTGGAGAGTGTTCGAGCAGCAGAAAACCGGGTGAAGTCCATGTCTAAATGATATCACTGTGAAGATATCTACTGACCCTGACCACTGACCAACATACTAAGAACCACTACTTAGTAATATCCACTGTTGACACTACTTACTGTTGGTATTCACATATCCTCCTGACTACTGCTACATCACTCTATACTACTTGTTAATTTTAACATTTAGTAATTATTCTCAAAAGGATTGCATGAGTATTCCTTCTTGGTATACTCTTAGCTAGTCACAAAATTGGCCATTTTAGATGATTGACTAACGACACTGAACTTTCCGGTTATCTTTTTACTATTCTATGGATCCCTACTGACTTCTCCACAGATGTGCCCAGAAATTACTCCAGAAATTACCTCTCCCACATATTCCCCAGATTTACGTGAAAAAGTTCTCAAGCCTTTATCCACATTATTGGAATTAATTGACACTAGATATCTATTTACGTTCCGTGGAATTCGAAAGGTGATACTAATTATAGAAGGGCACCTTTATATATTGAGTGGAGGTGGATGCAGTATTACTCGCGCGACTATCTAACACACCTCATTCCACTTAAGATACAGTCACATGTTCTCTAATCTAATACTCATTCCCTTCTTATTGGTGGATAATGTCGATATCGAAACGGCTCTATCTGAAGCTATAAAAAAAGACTTCTTTCAACCAGTTTCAAGCTTCTCCAAAGATCTACAATTAGTCCAAAATATCCATACAACTACTGTCAGGGGAGCAAAGAGTTCAGATATGCATCTCTCCCAATATGAAAATACTCTTGGACAATACTACCAGATTATCTTGGATATCCTGCGCAAATTCCCTGATAATATTATCACCTTTGATTGGTACCAAACGCTAGGTTACCTGCCTCGTCTGTATGCAACGTCCAAATGGACAGGAGTCAAGGCCAATTTGATCTACCAACTTGGCTCTCTATATTGTCATAAGGCTCATAACGAAAGTCGCCACTCTGAAGATGGAACACGTAACGCTTGTAATTACTTCAAGCTATCTGCAGGCTGCTTCCAGTATTTGGCTCACCAAACTGATCATGACTTTGAAAAATCCACTATTGATACGCTAATGTGGTTGATGTTGGCTCAGGCCCAGGAGATTTTTTGGATGAAGGCCATAAGTGCTAAGAACCTCAAGAACTCCTTGGTGGCCCGGCTTTCTATGAAGGTTTCTGAAACCTACGCTAAGGCTTTCGAAATGGGCTCCTTGTCCAATTGCATTGTTTTGGAATGGATCAATTTTATGAAGGTGAAACATTTACACTTCCGAGCTGCTTCTTTGTACCGTGCTTCTGTGCAGTGCTTAGATAATTTTGAATATGGCCTCCAGGTGGCTTACTTGAAACAGGCCCAGAAAATGTGCTGCCTGGCCTCCAAGTACAGGCTGTACGTGAATGAATATGTACTCGAAGACTTGACGGGGCTCACAACAACCGTGGATGAGTGTTTGCTGTCTGCAGAGAAGGACAACGATCTCGTGTATCTCCACCCGGTTCCGGAGTTTGCCGACTTACCGGTAATTCAACCCATCTCCATGGTGGAAACTCAAGTTCCCGACACCTTTTCCACCAATAATGCGCTTGTATTTGATTCACTTCTTCCCTTCTCCATCATCCAAATCGGCCAGGCCTTCAAGGAACGTCAAGACGATTACATTGCGCAGAACATCAAAGAGCCCTTGGCTGCGTTATCCCGGATGTTTGCCAAGTTTTTGGCTTCCCAGAATCTTCCTGCGTCACTTGATACGCTCCAAAGAACTGAGAATCTTCCTGATACCATAGTGGATCAGTCTTGTGAAATCCTCTCCATTGGAGGAACCCAACTCATCGAACGGTCCATGGACGATATTTCAGTTTCGGCCAATAACTGCTTTGAGCTCGTGTCCAAGTGTGAAGAGCGCATCGAAATGGAAAAGAATGAAGATGAATTGATGCGCCGCCGAGAAGGCACGGACCGCTGGTGCAGAGTGCCTTCTGAAGAAGCAAGTGCAGACTTTAGAATGCGTTTGAACAAGATGCGGGAGTACCTAGAACTTGCCAAGACTAGCGATACGTTGATAAGCCAAAGCTACCAGAGCATCAAGCCTGCGCTTGAGATATTTTGTGGCGGAAAAGATGCCTTGTTGAGGAACATTCCGAAGTCCGATTACCTCAAATTGAACGAAGCCTTGGTCGGCTGTGTGTCCGACTTGCGCAATCTTCTTTCAGAGGGCCACGACATGGAGCTGAAAAGAGAACTTTTCTTATCCAGCCTAGAGCATAAGTTCCGGGACCAAAATATTCTTTCCAGCGTGATCAGTGCTGCGAGAGGCAATTTCAAGAGTTATCAAGATGAAAATGGCCAAATTGATCCCCGAAAATTCGAGCACATCTACGAAAATCATATCAAATTGTTTGCCAGTGACTTGGACTACGTGCAGCAGCTGAAGAAGCGACAAATTGCGTTGGAGGCGGAAATCACCGATGCAAATGCTCGTTTCGTCGCTGCTAAAGACACCAGCAGTGACCCCCAAAATGATGCCCGGTTTGTCGCTTTGCAACGATTCCACAATGCATACGTGGAGTATCTCGAGGTGGTGGCCAATCTCAACCGAGCCTCGACCTTCTACTCGGATTTCTTGAAGAAAGGCTCGTTGGTGTTGGAGGAAATCGATGAGTTTCTCTACAATCGGCGCCAGGAAGCCAGGGATCTCAGCATCTCCATCCGAAACCAGGAGAATTTAGAGGGTGTAGAAAAATCCTTACGTACAGGTAGCAATTTGGCCGCCCCAAAGGGTTATTCGGCCTTCCCTTGGGATCCGACAAAAGATGTCCGGTTTGGCTAGTGTGCAGTACCGGGAATCCAACTAAGTGTTAATGGATATCGCGATGGGGTACCAAATGCTCTTACGCTACTTCCGGTATCTCAAGAACTACGCCATGACCAAGCCGAAAAAGAACGTTATAGCCATTGTGGGCACCACGGGTGTCGGCAAGTCTCAGGTATGTGGAGCCATATATTTCTTTGCTGCTTCGGCCCTAATACTAACACCCAGTTTAGCATAGAACTTGCCAAGGCACTCAATGGAGAAGTCATCAACGCTGACTCCATGCAAGTGTACCAGAGAGTCCCCATCATCACCAACAAACATCCTCTTGACGAGCGGCAAGGCGTGACGCATCATGTGATGGACCACATCTCCTGGAGCGAGGACTACTTCATTCACAAATATACACACGAAGCCCAGGCCGCCATTGACGACATTCATTCCCGCAACAAGACGCCTATAATAATCGGAGGCACGCATTACTATTTGCAGAGTTTGTTGTTTCATAATAAAACCGTTGGTGAGAGAGAAGCCGATATTGGCGTTACCCCACTCACGAAGCAGCAAAAGGAGTTGCTTGATGGGCCCGTGGAACATATTTTCAGCAAGCTAGCGGACGTGGATCCAGTGGTTAGCGAAAAGTTCCATCCTCAGGACAAGCGCAAGCTCCGTCGGTGTTTAGAGATCTACTTCACCACAGGCCAGAAACCAAGCAGTATTTACCGAGACCAGAAATTGGAAGAGTTGGAGGATTCTTCGCTCAAGTATAATACTCTTCTCTTTTGGGTATATTGTGATGCACACATTCTTGCAGATCGTCTAGATAAGCGAGTGGATAGCATGATGGAGAATGGAGGGTTGGAAGAGATCAAGGAGTTGAACGACTTCTTCTCATCGCATACGCCAGCTTTGGACACCAGCAAAGGAATATGGCAGGTGATTGGATTCAAAGAATTCTTGCCATGGTTACAGAGTGGCCAATCAGATAGCAGGCTATTTGAAGAAGGAGTGGAACGGATGAAGATCCGAACCAGGCAATATGCAAAGTATCAGGTCAAGTGGATCAAGAAGCTTTTAGGAGTGGAGTTGATCAAGGAGGCCCGGTTTAACTTCAAGTATGGTGGAAAACTATACATTCTCGATGCCAGTGATTTGGACCAATGGACGTCGTCTGTCAAGGACAGAGGCGTTTCGATTGCGAGGCGGTTTCTACAAAACGGGGCTTTATCGGTTACAGAAGCCCAAGCACCGGAACATTTGCTGGGTATGATCCCCACAGTGGAGTTTTTCGAGAGATTCAAGAGCAACAAGAAAATCGAATCTTCAAGCACCTGGAAACACTACCAGTGTCCTGTGTGCAAGGATTCAAAAGGCCAGCCACTTTTGGCAGTTGGAGAAGCTAGCTGGAAAATACATGAAAACAGCAAAAGACATAAACGACAAATGAGTTCGGGGGAGAGAAAAAGGAAGCATGAGGAGCTCAAGAAGAGGTATAAAAAGCAAGATGAGGTACCACATGAATTCGACTTTAAAACATGACGAGCAAGAATAAAAGTGCAACAATACATGATATACTACATGAGGCTTAAAACAGAAAGCATTTCAATAATGATTTAATATACATATATTTTATCGACTGGAGTATAATAGAAATATTAATTCTTAGAGAAAGAATCATGTTTATTTCAGGCCTACAGTTTGAAGAGATCAGTTCCAATGTGATTAAACTTTTTTTTCTTTGCCTAGCTTGGTGTTGCATGCCTCTTTCCTATCTGTCATATTTCATTGAAAATCTTCCTGTTAGAACTTGTGCAGGACTTTGGGATTTATAAAACAAAGTTATATCAGTTGTATATTCGAATACTGTAATATGCCTTAGACGGATCCCTATGGATTCATCTTATCAGGCGAACCTGCTAGTTCTATATACTTCCTTGCTGCTTCGGGTAACCTTTGAGGGATTTCTTGAAACAGCCGGCCTTCAGGATATGAAACATCGCGATGTTTCATATTGGCCCGGAGAAGTCCCTATTAGGAATTCTCACTGGCGCGGGCAACTCGCATGCGTCCACTTGCATGGTGCCTAGCGCCCAGTATTCAAGTCTCCTTGAATACTAACCTCCACACCATCTCATACTCGTGAGTGGTATGGTTTGAGGCTGAGCCTAAGCTAAGCCTCGTTAATAGAATCCACCGACACTAAGTACTCAATTCTAGTGTTCGTAGGATTTTTTCTAACATTCGAGCTTTGTTCCTCATGGCCCAATGGTCAAGGCGTCTGGCTACGAAAGTAACCACTTCTGTTGGAACCAGAAGATTCCAGGTTCGACTCCTGGTGGGGAAGCTCTTTTTTTTCGCACCTCCCCCAACGTCACCTACATTCCGCGTTATCATCTAATCTCAAATCCACCTACTACAATTTCCTTCTCAACTGTATGAAGCTCTTTAGCCTTCTCATTCTAAACAAAGCAGGAGGCCTAATATACCACCACGAAATCAATCCTGCCCTCACTAAACTCGCAGTCAATGACTACCTTGTCCTAGCAGGAACTCTCCATGGAGTCCACGCCATAACTACAAAACTCAAGCCTTCAGCAGCCAGAGAATCCTCTGACATTGCTTCTGTGAACCAGCAAATCCTCTCCTCGTCACGTGCAAAACTCCCAAACACTAATCTCCTGGGTCTCCAGCATGTGGACACCGATCAGTTCAGCTTATATGTATTCCAAACACTCACCGGGCTCAAATTCATCATCATCACCAGCCCTGCTCACAAGGCTGCATACAATCCCATGCAATTAGGTTCAGGAATTGGTGAACTCAATCGTCAAAGCTCGGCCGTGGCCAATGTATATAAGCAGTGTTATATGTACTACTGTGACTATGTGATGAAAAACCCTTTCTACTCACTTGACATGCCCATTAAATGTGTCATGTTTGATGAGAAAATAAGGGCCTTATCCCTGCTTGAAGTTGGTATTGGTATGTGAAGAGAAAAAGTGAGTATTGTCCAGTAAAAATGATGACTGGGCGTATATTATGAAAAACTGATTTTAATTAATTAATTTGTTGAAAAGGGATGTACAGGTTTTAACCCCTTTGTACTGTGTTGGGACCAATTTTATTGAAGGCTAGCCCTTTTGACCACGTGATACTTCAACTATCACCATAAACTGGTGGGTGTATTAACTGATCATCTACACGGTTTAATGGAAGTGGTTCGAGTATTTGAGGTCAATTCCTGCAGAGCCCATGAAATATCTGAATATCCTTGAATTACTTTGCTGAATGCGTACTGCATATTGTGTGGCCTAATGATTCCAGGCCAAGATTCCTATTTTTTCCAGAAATTACTCATGAATTATTAAGCTATCCAGAATCCTTTTTTCATGTACAATGCATCAATAATGTATCCATACTATAAAGACACGTCTTCATAGATTAACCATGGGGACAGTCCAGAGATAGTCATCAAATTGATACATGTTGGCGTATGATGTTAAAGAACTTCAACGCTCATATATAATTTCTCTCGTTCATCTTTTCACATAAATTGCTTACCAGTAAATAATGTGTCTAGAATTACTGCTTGATGTAGTTGTAAGAGGAAAACTTCCAGTTCCGCGTCAAACATCAGTACCTCTGGTACACCGTACATCAACCATGGTGTACAATCCAGGAATGGAATATTTGGGTGATAGTGTAAATACTCTATTATGCTCAGACTGAGTGTGATCAGGTCCATTGGTATCATCTTGGATCACTTGAGATGTACTCTTAGTTTAATTTAGTAACTGGCATCTTGATATATGTATTTGTCTGATTAGCCTATGACAGCTCCTTTTATATTGGAGTGGACCTTCACTCCCTTCACTATCCTTTTCGGGCTACGTCAGCACATTCTTCCTTGAGACATTCTCAATTAGGAAAGCAACGGCGTTTTTGAGAAGAGTAATTAAATGAGGTGCATAAATCGGCCTGTTCTCACGCTTTTTTTGCATTTCAACTGTACCAGCAAACATCCATTTCCACCATTTCTATGGGCAAAATTTTAAAGTCAAGTTTAAAAGGGTAATTTTCATATTAATTTATAATTTTTAACATTTATTTGCAATTTTTTCGTTTCTATGATTTTTAAGGCCTTTTTGAATGAGTATATATATTTCTCCATAATGACGCGAAAGTGTACAATTTTCTACTTTGTCTAGCATCTACACTAGACTATAATATAGAACATTAAATGAAATTAATTGGAGGTTTGTGAAATAGAGAGTATAGAAAATAGAGACTTATAGAGATGTACAGGTGTAGTGTAGGTAGTATTCTACTCTACAAAAAACTTTACTTCATATACAATAAATAAAGGTAACCAATGTTACAGGATATTGGGAAACGAAGCTCGGAAAGAAAAAGGCCCAAGGCAAACGAGCTTTTTTTTTTTTGACTTTAGGCTTATGCAAGTGAGTGGAATGGAATAGTGGGACAATGTTTATTTGAAAAGTCCCTAGTTGTAAAGGTGTTGAGGTAGAAATATTATATAGAGTAGACTTCTATGGCATATAGTTGATTTAACATACTGGCACACGTTCGTGATGTATAACAGTCATATCATGTGATAACAGTCATATCATGTGATAACAGTCATATCATGTGATAACAGTCATATCATGTGATATCAATAACTCATAATAATTTTAGTCTCTTCATGATGTACATGTTCATCGTTGGTTTATAGTGGGAATCAGGTTTATAGAGGGTGCACGGGTTTATCTGGGAGTGACAATAGTTTTTATATTTTATGGTGATTCTCAAAACAGAATACACTAAGAAGTCGGAGCATCTCTTTTGCAACAGCTTGGTCGTGAATAAAGGATTTAAAATAGTTAGGGATGGGGAAAGGGGAAGCCTTGGTCAATTACACGTCATTGTAGGGATGTGTACGGGTTTATCAAAAAAAAAAAAAAAAAAAACGAATAAAATTACTACACCTCAGAATTTAATAAGTCTTATAATAGTTTCTGCTGCATAAATCAATGAAATAGAATTAGTGAAGGGTGACTGACTTGCCAATGAATGAATGAGGCAGTACTGTGTATTGAGACTAGTCACTCTTCCTACTGAGACGGAGCTTTATATTCTCAGGTGCGCGCAATTGGCTCATCATGTCTAACCAAAATAGCCCAAAACAGGAAAAACCAGCGTTGGAGTCCAGAATAGGTAAAGATGCTCCCTTCACGTTTGGTCAGCGTTACCTAACGGATAATCAACATGTTTTCGACCATAATGCTTGGGATCATGTTGAATGGGGACCTGAGCAAATTGAAGATGCCCAAAAACTCATCGCTAAACAATATGAGCTGCCTGTGAAGGACTTTGACAAAAAACTCTACAACGCGAACCCTGCCAAATACTGGGACATTTTCTATAAAAATAATCAGGAAAACTTTTTCAAGGACCGTAAGTGGCTTCAGATCGAGTTCCCTGCATTGTATGAGGTCACCAGCGATACTTACAAGAAACCGGTGTCCATTTTGGAGCTTGGGTGTGGTGCAGGAAATACGTTTTTTCCCATCTTGAAACAGAACCTGAACCCGCATCTCAAAATGTATGCTTGTGATTACCTGAAGGTGGCTGTGGACTTGGTCAAGCGCAATGACTTGTTTGTTGAGAACCACAAGGCAGGTATTGCATACTCTCTGGTATGGGACCTCGCCAATGAAGACGCCATTCTTCCTGAAAATATCGAGCCACATTCCGTGGATATTGTCATTATGATCTTTGTCTTCTCGGCCTTGAGTCCTGCACAGTGGGCATCGGCCGTGACTAACCTTAATAAGGTACTTAAGCCTGGCGGCCAAATTCTCTTCCGGGACTATGGGCGCTATGACTTGGCTCAGGTGCGCTTTAAAAAGGGCCGCTTGTTGGATGACAATTTTTACATCCGTGGTGATGGCACCCGCGTGTATTTCTTCACAGAGGAGGAGCTCCGGCTGATCTTCTGTACTGATGGCCCTTTCGTGGAGGATACTATTGCTACCGATAGAAGGTTGCTTGTTAACCGGAAAAAACAGTTGAAGATGTATAGAATATGGCTCCAGGCGGTCTTTAGGTCGCCTGCATAGTTCGTGCCACCACATACATCACCATATCCAAATAACGGAACCGGCTCCAGATTTCCACCACGGGGAGCTCGTACATGTGAGATGCACGGATACCCTGGATCCACACGTCCTTTTCGTGTAAATTGATATAAGGAGCCAAACATTGGCCTAGTGTTTCTTGGCCTTTACATGGTGCCTGCACCACGGTCGTTTTGTCCAAGTATATTTTTAGTGGAATTCCCGAGATCTCTGGACATATTTTTTTATAAATTCTAAGCCACCGGCTATAATCGTTGTAAACCACGGATTTCCAGAGTTCACAAGTATCTTCATTACTGAGTCTCATGACTGCACGGGAATTACCGGTTAATACGTAGTTTGCCTGTTTCAAACTGTTGATGTAGACGTGTTGGAGAGTATCAAGGAGATTTTTGGAGTGTGGGGCATTTTCTGTAGATATTGAAAGATTTTTGAACCCTGGGACATTTTCTGCGGGGATTGGGAGAATCTGATATGGATAAGCACTTTGCTCTGTTTCTGCATGGAGCAGAAGCTTCCATAATGAACTTTCCACATGACAAAACATATCATATAAAACTCCAATAGGAAGGTTCCAATGTAGAGGAGTTTGCATGTGTTGGAGCCACAATGGCTTGTGTTGTAGGTTCAGATTAGTCAAGATATCGAAGAAGGCAGCTATTTGCAGGAAATATAGCGGGAAATAGGCATTTCGTCTTGCATGGAGTAAATAAATATGACCATGGAAGGAGATACTAATGGACACGTGACCATTCCATATGCTAGCGCTGATATCGTCCATAGGCTAGCGCTCATAAAAGGCCAAGTGGGTGAGTATAATGAGAACCAAGGTCCGTAGCGGGGAGGGGGCGGGGAGCATATCTGCAGGACTGCACCTTCATCATAAGGAGCAACAAGTATTCACCTTGACAGAAAATGGAGAGAGAATTCCATTAAACCTCCGAACCTCTCAAATTGGAATTCAGGTGTTAGGATGTCCTTAAATGATTGTGGTAAATAACCAACAAGTAGTGAATCTGTAACAGTAATACTGATGTAGTATCCTGCATTCAGTCGCTCAGTTTCTCAATCCATCATAATCGCACTCAACAAGAGTTAGTGCGTGATATGCACTTTTATGCACCAGCTATTTCACCATAATTTCCTGATTAAGCTGTATCAATAATATTGACACTTCTAATTCATCACTTCAATACATCAAAACAATTGACCAAGACTTACCAACTTGCTTTTTCTGTAATTGTCATGGAGATGTAAACACTATAAGGAAATGTGCATCATCCGAGACTCCAAGTATTTCCAAAGTACAGCAGGGGATAGCAGCAAACACTATTCTGATCAATAGAGATCATGATGATTGAGGATTGAGGATTGATGATTGAGGATTGATGATTGAGGATTGATGATTGAGGATTGATGATTGAGGATTGATGATTGAGGATTGAGGATTGAGGATTGAGGATTGAGGATTGAGGATTGAGGATTGAGGATTGAGGATTGAGGATTGATGTTTGACGATTCCATTCACGCTTCACGTTTTATTATTCCATTCATTATTCCACTTTTCCATTGGTTCACGAAGCCATGCATCAGATGTATGTAGTGCTGGCTAAATCTCTGAGTCCTGCACTCAACAGATGCGCACACTGGAAGATCATTCTATTCTGTTGTTCCCAATTTGGAATATCTCGATCCTTCCCATTCTGTTTTTTCCCATTCTGTCCTTCCAATTCTCCTTCACATTATGTACTTCCAATTCACAATGGCTCATAATTAAATCTTGTACAGAATTTTTTAGCTTGCTCGTTCATAAAAAGCCTTGCCATTGT
The DNA here is from genome assembly GCA_002370875.1 of Metschnikowia arizonensis. NCBI lineage: Eukaryota > Fungi > Ascomycota > Pichiomycetes > Serinales > Metschnikowiaceae > Metschnikowia > Metschnikowia arizonensis. The sequence continues at coordinate 99,490 of NLAU01000990.1, read as the reverse complement.
TCTGCTGTATTTAGCATCCAAATTTGGACAAGGCGCGCATTCAATTCATACTCAGCAAGCCACCCATGATTCATGCAAGAGGATAAAACGATGTAGATCCCCAATTTTTAAAACTTCCTCTTAACCAAAATTCTCTTCTGAAACTGGAAAACTCTGGAACTGGGAAACTTTGAAACTCTGAAACTGGGAAACTTTGAAACTCTGAAACTGCGAAACTTTGAAACTCTGAAACTCTGGAACTTCTGAAACTCCATATCCAAACATGCTCAGAAACCCAAAGACGCGAGCAAAAAAGTCTTTAGCTGCTGATGACCTCTGCCCTCCAACTAGCCCCGCCTGTATAAATGCCCTGGAACTTTCCTCTGCTGTCAACTCTTATACTCCCAGAAAACTTAGTGCCCATGATATGCCCCATATTCCGGTGTATAACAGGGAGAAGAATAAGATCCGGCGCTTTTCTCGTGTCGCTAGTGTTCCTGTGTTTACCAGTCCTGTGTGTACCGGTCCTGTGTATACCAGTGCGGATGCCAAGGGTCCAGTGCATGCCAAGAGTCCAGTGCATGCCAAGGGTCCAGTGCATAACAAAGGTGCTTCGGACCTCGAGGATATGGGCTCGTTAGAAAAACCGTTCGTAACTCGCCAACCGCCTTCAAAACATCTGCCAACTCCTCTAAAATTATCTGATCTGCAAACTCCATTAAGTGTCTCGGATCCTCTTCTGAAGAATGGTCCTGTAGACTACGCCATCAACAAGCCTGCTTCTTTTATGCTGCTAGCGAAGTTTGCATTGACTCAGCCCAAGTATGAGAACATCTCGGAGTACTCCGATACTTCTTCTGTGACCTTTTCAGTCAATTCTACAAAGCTGCCTGCATGTAAGCGCAACTCCACATTCGACTTGCCATACCACAGGCGAAGCCTATCTTCAAATTCCACGAGTACGGGCCCCTCCAATATCCTGCACATTGACTTAAGTCAGGAGTTGGACAATAATTCTTTTTATGACAACAATTCCTTTTATGAATACTACTTCAACAAGCTGTATTTCGAGGACTCAGATAGCCTTTTCTCGCCCACTGTCGATGAAAAGGGAAAAGTAACACCAAAAACAAACAGAAGAGTTATCAGCGAGATCCAGCGGCCGACTTATACCAAATCTCCCACCAGGAAAGCGCCAAAAGAAGTGTGTCTTGATATCTGCGCAGACTATGAGAAATCCAGGTTCATGATTCCAAAGAGTCACCAGGTGCAGCCCAATAGGAGAGTTCGTTTGGTTTTCAATGCCGAGACAAAAAACAAGAGCCTTCCGCTGATTCCAGAGCCAAAACCTGCCATCTACAAGAGAATCTCGTCAGGAACCAAGCATAAACTCAGCCGTATTTTTAGTAAATAGTCATAGCATATGATATCGGGGATCAATTTCAATCCTTCGGTGAGAGTACTTCAGGTGTTGTAGTTTCAGGTGTTGTAGTTTCAGGTGTTGTAGTTTCAGGTGTTGTAGTTTCAGGTGTTGTAGTTTCAGGTGTTGTAGTTCCAGACATTCAGTTACCCAGACAACTTCGCTATGATTTCATCAGCCTTGTAATTCTTCAACAACTCCCCAATTCCATACTTCTCAGCAACCGCATCACTGATAAATCTACCTCCAAGGTAATGTGGCTTGTGGTGGGGAAACATTCGTGCACACAGCTTAGGAGCCGAAAGGCTCACTAGCATAGACAGCAGAATGTCCACATCAACAGGACCTTTTTCTACGTCCCATCCCGACGGAATATCCACCGATACTATGGGAGCAATGGTGGCGGAGTTTGCAGCCAAATAATGGAGAAGCTCAGAAAATGGCTCTCGTATTGGGAGCTTAAACGAGAAGCCAAACACCGCATCCACCACCACTCGGAGCTGTCTATCTTGGAGAAGTTCCTTGACCTCCTGTAAAGTATCAATATGGCAGACTCCCAAATCCTCGAGTTGTTTTGTAAGTCCAATAAAGAGATCCTTGGCTGGTCTTTTAGGGTAATACACCACAGGCTCATGGTACTTCCAGAGCTTTAGATGGCGGGCACATACCAAGCCATCACCGCCATTATTTCCTGGACCAACTAGAACAAGTACTTTTCCTGGTAATTGATGATTATGAGTGAAATCTTGGGAGGGAGGAGGAGGAGGAGGAGGAGGGTACTGAGTGTAGATTGCCTTGGCCACAGCAAGTCCTGCAAGCTCCATCAATTGTTCAATGGAGAAGCCACTAGTGGACATGAGTTCTTGATCGAGTTTAATTGCAGACTCTGCAGAAAGTGTTTTGAACATAGAGTGAAGAAGAAACAATGGAGGGACTAAGAGTGGAGGGACTAAGAGTGGTGCGACTGGTCAGAATGCAGTAGCTGCGAAAATCAATGTAGAGTCCTGAATAATCGATTAGGCCTCTGCACTCAGGGGAGTAATGGTTCATTTTAACATGGTTCAAAGAGTCTTTATGAGTTTCTTTCCATTGGAATTGGTCATAGTTTGTACTCTATACTGACTATTGACTGTTGACTACTGTTCAACAGTATTTTTCTGCGCAACAAATTCTTGATTTGGATTCGAACGGTCTCACTATTGCCAGTTACTCTGATGCCTCCCATACTAATATCTCCATATACCAAAACTTCTCCAAAGGTTTTAAAATGTCAAAGAAGTGATTGTTTAGCAGTAAGATCTTGATTATGTTATAGTGTATGTTGGTGTTAAGTAGTCTATCTACTAGTCTAGCCTATCTACTAGTCTTACTAGCCTTAACTTGTCTATGTTAGATCTTGTCTTGTACATTAGTTATGTTCTTTGTTTACAGTAGGTATCAGGCTTATAGACTTGGTGAGGTGACTGTTCAGTGTGGTAAGCAGTTGGTAGGTGAGTACAATTTATATATATATTGATCATTTATTGAAAAGTATCTCGAAAGTGAATAACTAATTGTATACAACCATGACAATTGACGTGAAGCCATACAATAATTAATTCTTATATTCAACAGCGAGTCAAGTGCAGGTTCTTAGTCTAATGATAAATGTGAATTTGTTTGATTTGGTCATGTACTTTTGCTAATTAGACAAGAAGACTGGGAGATTCATTGGATAGGAAGAAGGAGTAGTAGAGTAGACTAGATATCATTATAAAACTGTATTTCTGGTATTGTTCTAATAATATTTTACTTGTACTTCTTCTAGTAGCTCACTAGACAATCTGTAGAGAGACTAGAACCGCTAATAACTCTTAATATACTCTATTAAAAATAAACTTCATTAACCAATAACTCTTTCCAGGTACTAAGTCTTGACCAGGTTCTTAAGGTATTACCTGATAATATATTCACTAGACTCTTGACTCGTCCGATTACCCTGGGTACTACACTACCCTTGGGAGAAAAAATCGGTACCATCAGAAGTGGACCCTGATAAAGCGGAATGTAAAGGCAATACAGTGATTTCTTACTCTAGACGCAAGAGTGGCATTCTGGTACTACAATCAAATTCCGGAGTTATGACATTACCATAGTGAAGATTCTGCTACGCACAAATAGTGTGTTGACTATGACTATGACTATGACTATGACTATGACTATGACTATGACTATGACTATGACTATGACTATGACTATGACTATGACTATGTCTATCCTTTTTTCTTAGTTGATTCATTACGAATCTATAAATTTGGTGGTTGAAGAATATCTACCAGGCGCATCTAAAATCTCCAAGTCACATGGTCTTCCGTCAACTTCAATCTGTTTTCTATAGGGTCATAGCTTTCGACATAAACTCCCAGTCAAAATTGCACGGTGACGGAGACTTCCAGCCCTAAATATATTTGTATTCTATTGTTGATAATATAGGGATGTACGGGTTTTATTACTTTATTAAGTTAGGTCAGTCAGTTTACCAAGTGTTTCTTTTTCTACTAACTTGAAGCTAGCGTAAAACTGGGTGATCATTTCATAACACTGAAATAAAAACAAATACCTACAAAATATGCTAGTTGAAACGAGCTTATACATTGTCTATAACTAAGTATTTACCTTAAAATATACCAGCTGAAGTATATAGATAGTATACGTAGAATAGAGTTCATTTGCCCTGAAGCGATCTGGATTGGCACTATATCCTATAGGTAATAGTTAATCTTTAAAGTGAAAAATGCAGGCCTTTTGATAATGCCATGACAAACTTAGAAAACGTTCTTTAGGGCATACTTCATTAAATGTTATGAATTATTTATAATAATACCTCTTAGAGGGATTGTATTAGACTTATTAGGGAATGAAGTTAAAATTACCCAACCTTAGATTGGCCATAACTATCATAAGATATACTCCAAAAGTCTATATAAGCCCAGATTCCCAGTATTTGGGAAGCCACCAACGAATAAACTGAAAATACATAGTATAATACTGTTAGATTCTTTGGTAATTTTTAGTACTTTTAAAACTCTATTTATTCTATGATGGATTCTCAGAAAGAGGAATCTTATATAGAAAAATTGCGAAATTGGTGCCCGTTATCGGAGACGTGCTTGAGCAGTTTAATAGGGAGATAAGGCGCGCGGTGCCCGTAAATCCCTTCGGAAAGACGGATATGAGGAGGTATCTCCGAAGATAGAGGAAAACATCATTGCTCCTCTACTTTGTCAGCATCTAAGGTAATTCTTTGTCTGAAGGCACATTGTGATTTTATTCCATGGTTATCTCGCTCACATTTAGGACGTAACAAGGCAGCATGAACACATGCCCCAAAAGTCTATATAAGACTCAAGGATTCCTCTTTTTGAGAACCCATCAACGAATAAACAGAGTTACAAAAGTACCAACGCATCAAGGAATCTACAATTATTATATTATTATTATTAATATTTAGTAGTGTGTGTACTACTCCCTCAACTCCAATTAAATCACCTTTTTACAAGTACACATTTATAGTCCGTGGGGTAACTGACCAAGAGAGAGTTCGCGTAAAAAACTGCGGATAGGTGCGAATGGGTTGACAGCGAGCGCTCTAGAATACCCCAGGCCAAGCCAAGAATACTGACTTATATGAATGTTCTGGCAATTACTCTGAAGTACTACTCTAGTACTACTCTAGTACTGAGTACTACTCTACTACTACTACTCTACTACTACTGACTACTACTCTACTACTCTACTACTCTACTACTCTACTACTCTACTACTCTACTACTCTACTACTCTACTACTCTACTACTCTACTACTGACTACTACTACTACTCATAGTGATACTAATTCTAAAGGCTAACCCAGTGTCAAAACCTAAGTAGTTTAAGTAGTCTATAAAATACAAATAGTATCAAAAGTCTTAGTCTAAGTAGTACTTTGAAGAAGTAAAATAACAAGAACTACAAGAACAGGAACTACTACTACTCTAGAACTACAAAAAGAAGAAGAAGAAATACAAGAAATACAAGAAGAATATGAACAGAAAGAGAAGAACAAGAAATACAAGAACTGAGGTTCAAGATAAAAGTGAGTGAGTGAGTGAGTGAGTGAGTGAGTGAGTGAGTGAGTGAGTGAGTGAGTGAGTGAGTGAGTGAGTGAGTGAGTGTGAGTGTGAGTGTGTATGAATGTACTACTCAATCAAAAGTCCCCTCAATTAAATCACCATTTTACAAATACTCATTTTAGTGCGTGTGCGCGGTGTAGTGACTAAGAGCAAGTGCGTGTACATGACTGCGAATGGGATGACTGCGAATGGGGATGAGAGCGAGCGCTCGAGTGAACCAGGACGAGAGTCGCGAGCACTAGTCAATGTAGTGAAGAACTCAAGAAGAAGTACTCTGAAGAACTATTACTCTGAACTACTGCTCTGAAGAACTACTAATACTACTGACTACTGACTACCACTACTACTCTGAAGAACTCAAGAACTAGTACTCTGAAGAACTCAAGAACTAGTACTCTGAAGAACTCAAGAACTAGTACTCTGAAGAACTACAAGAAGAACTACTACTACTACTCTACTACTACTACTACTACTCTACTACTCTACTACTCTGTCAGTTCTAACACCCTTTGGAATATTTCTACAGTGCACTCGTTAAAGACATCCAGTGTAGTCAGGACCGCCCCTTAACTAAAGCTCGACCTAATACCTCCCCAGTCTCTGGGAATTAAAAAGCCAACATTTTTAGTTGAGTCAGATCCAATAGGCTCTTGTGAATATGGTCATATTTCCTGATACTGCAGACTTGAAGTGATGAGTATCTGAAAAAACAGTTGGTGTTTTGATTTGGTTCACATTGTTCTGGACTAGCTACTCGATGGTTGTATAAGATGCCGTGATTTCCTGGAGAATTAGACACATTACTGCGTCATCTCGCTAGTGATTAACGGGTCTGGTAATGGACTTGTGTTTATATAAGGAAATATTGGCCAAAACTTATCAGAGGGCCGCCTGTAGCAGTCCATTAGCCTCTATATAACTGGATCCTTCGTGAACCATCAATGTATATAGAATCTAAAATTACTAGTAACATACTGCCAGTTAAGGCTAGGATATATAAAACTATGAATATATTCAAGATTGGTGCACTATGAATAGATTCAAGACTGGTAACTGGTAACAACCCTCTTTGAAACATCAAATGAATAACTTAGCTACTAGCGTACGAAACTGGTTCATACTCTGTAAGGAATTATGAGTGACAGTAAACCCATTATTTTACCATATATTAAATTCACTTGGATCAAAAGTATTAGATCAGAATCAATTAGACATACAAATCATAATTTATAGAAGTAGAGCGTGGCTTGTTCGCGTAATATATGAACCGCGAAGAAGTCCACATTGATTTTAAGTGTAGGAAAAAAGGCTGTACAGAGGAAACTTCCAGTTCCGCGTCAAACATCAGTACCTTAGGTACACCGTAGATCAACCATGGTGTACAGTCCAGAGTTGATGGAATAGTTGAGTGAACTAGTCTCATAGCTTCATCAAAATACTCTATTAGTAGTACTGTCCTCAGACTGAGTGGGAGATTCATTAGCATCTTCCATGGTCACGTGAGAAGTACTCTTGTAAGTCTAGTAGCTGGAGGCATCTTGGTATATGTATTTGTCTGTTTGGTTTTGTAAACATGAGCGAAGGCTCCACCTTTTATATTGGAGTGGACCTTCATTCCCCCACTACCGTTTTCGGGTAGGTGAGCACATTCTTCCTTGAGACATTCTCTATTAGGAGAACAAAGGGCCAACTCATAACAAGTCTGTTTAAGCGCGATGCATAACACACTCTCACGCTTTGATTCTCAACAAAGGCTCAAATAAAGACCGTGTACTGTTCTGATACCTCACTGAGAGAATAGTTCCGTTACTGCAGGCGTGGAGCCTAGGGTACGGTCAGCATAGGATTAAATCCGTTTACCTTTTCATAGAACTCCTTAGAGGAGATTCCCTAAGAGAGTTCAGTGAGAGACATTTCTGTAACGTAATGTATTCAATATCTAGTCTGTGGAGAGAACGAATATAAAATATTCTTTCTTCTAGCATATATAGGAAGGGGTCGTGCAAGATCAATAAATAGAGCACGTGTAAAACAGGGTAATGCGGTTTAGGACAGCAGTCCCGGAATATGAGGGCTTGAGCCCTAAGGGCATCCCTAATGCAATAGAGCCTTAAGTGCAGGGCACTTAGGAATATATACTGCATATGCGCCTCATATCACAACATATACTACCTTCCGATCTTCCTGCCTCTCTCCCTCTCTCCCTCCCTCCCTCACAGTCATGGATTACAGTTTCAACCTGCCCTCCTTTTCCAGCAACTCCCCCATGATAAACTATAGAAAGGATGCTAAAAAGGCCATCAAGTTTACCTTCATGGTGGCCGGAGAGCTGGGTACTGGAAAAACCACCTTCATTAATTGCTTGTTGAATCGAAAAATCATGGCTCATGCTTATGAAAACTCCCATTTGGCCGACACGAAAACGCTTTCTTTTACACTGGCCCATGCGGTTTCGTTGCCCAATACTTCCATACTAGCACGGAATGAGTTTGAGCCCCTGACTGCTCATGAGGAGCCTGGTATTGCTATGACTGAGACTAATGTTGAGGTTATAGATGATGATAATGTACGGTTGAACTTGAATATCATAGATACCCCAGGTTTTGGTGATAATTTGGATAATAACTTGTGTTTCACCGAGATTGAGAACTACTTGAAGCAGCAGTTTGACCTTGTTTTAGCTGAGGAAACCCGTATCCGGAGAAACCCTCGCTTCATTGATACTAGAGTACACGTGTTGCTCTACTTTATTACTCCCACGGGCCACGGTTTGCGTGAGCTTGATATTACCTGTATGAAGAGATTGGCTCGCTTTGTAAATATCATTCCTGTGGTGGGAAAGGCTGACAGCTTCACCGAGGCTGAGTTGAAACACTTTAAAAAACAAATTAAAATCGATATTGAACGCTTTAATGTGCCGGTATTCCAATTCGATAACTTTATGGATGACTACGATCAGGAGGAAGATTCCGATTTGATTGAAGAGTGTAAATTCTTGACCAAGTTGCAGCCGTTTGCCATTATTGCGTCTGAGCAAGATTTTGAGATTAGAGACACTCTCGTGGGAGAAACAAAGACTGTAAAAGCAAGACAGTATCCGTGGGGCTTGGTGGACGTGAATAACCCCGACTACAGTGATTTCTCGGTGTTGAAGTCCGTGATCTTGGGCTCCCATTTACAGGACCTCAAGGACTTGACCCATGATTTCTTGTATGAGACCTACAGAACTGAGCGCTTGAGTACTGTCACAGGAAAGGAAGATATGAACGATACCTTCACTGTGACTTCCAAGGTTGACAATTCCAACAACATGCAGGTCAATGTTCCTTCCATGTCAAACTTGGCTCAATTAACCGACGCCAATGATACCTCCCAAAGACTTGATGGCCCCGACACCAACGATGTCTCATCGCAGATTTCGTCCGATAGCAAGAAACCAAAGTCCATGCTACTTGACGAAAATGAAACCTTTGGAGATTCGAGCTCCAAAGACGTCATCTCTTTGAAATCCTCCAAGTCGGCCATTTCCACTGCATCAATGAATGGTCTTGACACTGGCGATTGCTCCTTCAAGAGGATGTCTATTGCTCCGCAAAGACACCAGTTGCGGCAGATCTCGGAAACCGTGCCCTATGTGATCAGGCACGAGCGGATCTTGGAAAGACAGCAAAAGTTAGAGGAAATGGAGATTGCCAGCGCCAAGGAATTGTCCAATCGAGCAGCGTTGTTGGAGCAAAAAGCGGCCGAATTGAAAGCAAAGGAAAAACTCATGCTTCAGAAATTAGAAGCCTACAAAAAGGCTACGGCCAATGCAAAGGCCCACGAAGACAGTGCCTCCGTCCACTCCACGCAGACCTCAGGCGCAGGGCTGAATTCTACACAGATTCACGAGTCTTCAGGGAACTACACCACAATACCCAAGGATGAAACGCTAACAGACTTGCACTCGGTGGTTGAGCGAGGATAGACTGATGTGCGACAATCGACACCAAATGCACATGTTGACGAATAGTAAACTATTTAGGGTGATGATGAATGACGTCATGATACCATGAAGAGTATTGTGGAAAAGCATTATCCGAAATGAAGTATTAGTATAAGATCATACCAGTACTAGCTGGGTACTGCAGACAGACCAAGCGTCCATTACTACTACATAGGACCATGTGCAGAACCGTAACCATAAATCTAAAAGCAATCACAGCAATTAATTAAAACCGAATCCACCCCTCATGCCAAGCTCCCCTTATATAAAGCTCCCCTTATATCAAGCTCCCCCATCCTCATGGTGTGTTGGCATTCACACGCTCAACATATGGTTGACGAGCACATGTGAGCACACACACACTAGGCGTCGAGTAGCGCACGACCCAGAAAGTTTTTCCTTCACATTGCACCACACGTATTTATTTTACCGGCGTCCTGAGCACTCGGAAACAGCACAGTCACCCCCACCTTCTTAGCCACTTTAGGCCATTGACGATTTGCGCTTTGCTTACTTCCCTTTTTGAACCCCCTAGAAATCTTCTTGCCCCCTATTCCTATATTATCTTCTTATACCCGGCAATTAAAGGATCTAAAAGCAAGCATGGATATTGCTAATCTCTTGGAAACTGCCATGATGGGCTCAGACGCCCAGACTAGAAATACAGCCGAGCACCAGTTGCAGCAGCTTGCGGAGAACTCATATGAGGAGTACATGAAGTACTTGGCAGATGTGGCCTACAATAATGAGAAGTCTCAGAATCAGATCTTGGCTACTTTGGGCTTGAAAAATCAATTGACCTCTAAGGACCTCAGGAAAAAAGCCGAGCAGCAACTCAAGTGGATTTCTTTACCTGCAGAGACCAAGGCTTATATCAAAGATGTGGCTGTAAAAATCTTATTGGGAGACGATAAGAACATGACCACCTCCATTTCACAGTTAGTTTCTGCCATAGCACTTATTGAATTACCTCGCAACGAGTGGCCGGAGTTGATTCCTATTATCACTGAGAATACTAAACTGGACAAGTCTGTCAATATCAAGCGCTCGTGCTTATTGGCTATTGGTTACATTTGTGAGAGTGCTGACGCCTCTGACCCCCAGATTATTGCGCAATCCAATGGAATCCTTATTGCCATCGTACAAGGTGTGCAATCTACAGAACCTTCGGTGCAGGTGCGCTTGACGGCGTTGAATGCGTTGATCTATTCGTTGCAATTCATCAAGCTCAATTTCCAGAAGGAGGGCGAGAGGAATTTCATCATGCAGGTGGTCTGTGAGGCTACCCAGGCCGAAGACCCTGAGTTGCAGGCTGCTGCTTTTGGATGTCTTGCCCGTATTGCTCAGTTGTACTACCAGTTCATGTCCTTGTACATGGAGAAGGCATTGTACGTCTTGTCGATAAGTGGTATGCAGAGTTCGGACGAGCGAGTAGCCTGTATGGCCATTGAATTCTGGTCCACTATCTGTGAAGAGGAGTTTGAAATTGCTTATCAGATCCATGAATACGCTGAGCGGGGCGAGCAACCGAGCCCGGAGATCACTTCCTACAACTTTGCGCTTCTTGCTTCGCGTGATGTCTTGCCGGTGCTTTTGAACTTGTTGACGAAGCAGAATGAAGACCCTGAGGATGACGACTGGTCTGTAGCCATGGCTGCAGGCTCTTGTCTCCAGCTCTTTGCTCTGACCACCGGAATGTATGTTGTGGAGCCAACTTTGACATTCTTTGCTGCCAATATTGAGCTGTCCGAATGGAGAAATTGTGAGGCTGCGGTCATGGCCTTTGGCTCGATCTTGGAAGGCCCAGATGTTGACCAGTTGAAGCCTGCCATCCAAGAGGCCTTGAAGCCAATATTGGCTTTGATCAGTGATCCCATCATACAAGTCAAGGAAACTGTGTCGTGGTGCTTGGGCAAAATCGCCGAAGTGGCCATTAATGCTGTGGACTTGGAATCCTATTTGGAGCCTTTGTTGCAAGCTTTGCACCAGGGCTTGGACGACCACCCCAAGGTTTCGGTTAACTGTTGCTGGGCGTTGATGAATCTCTTTGAACAGCTATGCTTCGATGCTAGCCATCAAGAGACCAGTATAATGTCCAAGTACTACGAAACGTTTGTGCCAGCTTTGGTTCGTCTCTCTGACAAACAAGACAACGACTTCAACTCCAGGGCCTCTGCCTACGAGTGTTTGTCGGCATTTGTCGCCAATAGTGCGGCCGATACTATGCCTATCTTGCAAACCATTGCTGGTGAAGTTTCCAACAGACTAGAAATTACCATTGGCTTGCAACTGCAGGCACACACAGTGGATGGCAAGGCAGCTTTAGAGGAGTTGCAAATCAATATCTTGTCTTTGTTGACCACGATCATAAGAAGATCCAGTGAGGACCTTCACGGTGCAGCAGACAACTTGATGACCATGTTCATAAAGCTTTTGGATGCACAAGAGCCTAATGCCTTGATCGAGGAGGATATTTTCATTGCCATCTCAGCGGTTGCGGGTGCAATTGGCCCCGACTTCTTGAAGTACATGGATGCGTTTATTCCGTACTTGACTAAGGCCTTGTCGAATGTTCAATCTCCTACGTGTGTTACTGCGGTCGGGCTTGTTGCGGATTTGGCGCAATCTTTGGGATTGGCTATTGGTCCATACCTCAATGGGCTTATGGATATTCTTGGGTCCACGTTGAGCAATAGCGACTCCAAGAGAGAGTTGAAGCCAGCCATCTTGTCTTGTTTCGGTGACATAGCCGGGGTCATTGGCCAGCAGTTCGAGCCATACATGGCCGTGGTGATGGGCATCTGCTCGCAGTTTGCAGTAATTGTTCCTGAGGACAATAGTTACGATGCCACGGAGTACACCACGTCGGTCAAGAGCGCTGTTTTGGACTGCTACATCGGTATCGTCAGCAGTTTGAGCAACAACCCGCAGCAACTCCTCAACTTCATCGCACCGATCTTCCAGTTCCTTGAGCTCGTGTCGTCAAATGTGGAGATGTCGACGAATGAGTCCACGGCACGGTCAGCAGTGGGTCTTTTGGGAGATATTGCTGCGTCGTACCCTGATGGGCAGTTGAAGGACTACTACAGCCAGGAGTGGGTGACCACATTTATCAAGAGAACGCGTGGCAACTTCAGCTTCTCACAGCAAACCAAGGACGCGGCCAGATGGGCCAGGGACCGTCAAAAGCACCAAATCGGTGAAATACTGGCATGATCACCTTTCTGACATGTCATTTGACATCTTTTTTGACATGAAATCTTATATCTCTTTTTACATGACATCTCACCCATCTCATCTCTCTCTACCATCTGATCTCTACCATCTGATCTCTACCATCTGATCTCTATCATCTGATCTCTACCATTTGATCTCTACCATTTGATCTCTACCATTTGATCTCTATCATCTGATCTCTCATCTGATCTCTCATCTGATCTCTCTCATCTGATCTCTATCATCTGATCTCTATCATCTGATCTCTATCATCTGGTCTTTATCATCTGTTCTCTATCATCTGTTCTCTATCATCTGTTCTCTATCATCTGTTCTCTATCATCTGATCTCTATCATCTGGTCTCTATCATCTGATCTCTATCCTCTTCCTCTTATATAATCACCTCGGCATCTCTTCTCTTTCTCTCATGATCTTAATGTTACACAGCATTCATTAATGTAGTCATCAATACTAGTGAGCAATGCCTTAATGTGAATCATAACTAGGCAACCCCCCCAATTGTAAAGGCAAACCCGTACATCACCAATCTCATAAATGCTAAAAGTGCACAATTCTGGTAACTACAACCGGATCCCGATCCCGGAGTAACGCTTTTCCACTCCTCCGTATGTCTATATAAGACCATGAAATTTTCAACAAATGAATATATCTATTCTATACCGGCACACAAAAATCAAACACTAATCCCCATAAGTGCGAAGAACTGCTCCACACTACCAACATGTCAGTGGACGTAGCGGCAGTTCCGTTCGACCACACCTACATTCTCTATGACCCCAGCGATATAGTATCGTGTGTATGTGTGCAGTTCTGTCTTCTCCCCATCTACATCATGATATTCTACACTTCGTGGTTCCTCATTACGCGAGAGATCGAGCCAGTGATCATCGTGGGAGGCCATCTTTCCGGGGAAATCGTCAATAAGGTCATGAAACGGTTTTTTAAGGAGCCAAGGCCGGATTTCCACCAAGATTTTGGCAAGAATTCGTTTGTGTTGGGCTACGGTATGCCTTCGGCGCACTCCCAGTTTATGGGCTTGTTCGTTGCTTACTATGTTAGTATACTTGTGAGTCAGGTGCCGATCAAGCGAAAAGGAAAGGCCTTTGGAGTATTTATATTGACAGTTATGGGCCTAGGAGTGGCGTACTCTAGAGTGTACTTGTTATACCATACGGTAGCGCAGGTGATGGTGGGCTTTTCTGTGGGGATTTTTCTTGGAATTACATATTTTCTAATCATCATGGTGGCACGGGACGTGGGATTTATCGATTGGATCCTCCTGTGGGATTTGATGCGGTACTTGGGAATTAAGGACTCATATTACCATTGTTACAGACTGTTCCAGGAGGAGCACAAACAGTATGAGGACGCCGCGAGGAAGCTTAAACAGTAAATATTCTTTACTATACTTACAAACTTCTAAAAATCATCCCATTCGTCTTCTTTGGTGTCCTTCTTATTTTGGAACGCTTCGCTGCTGATGGACGATAACTTTGTTTTTTCCTTTGGCCTCTCCAACCCAAACGCATTGTCGACATTGGCTCCTTTTTTACCTGAAATGTTAGAGAGAAAGTTCCCCATGGTACCGTTAAAGCCTTTGTTCTGTACGTCCCGGGTGAATGTCTGGAACGTTTCGTGGCCGTACTTGCCGGTATCCTGCATTTTCTGGCCAAATTGCGCCATGGCCCTCTTGGTTTCATTGCCAAAATCACTCTCCTGTATCAGGTTGAAGCCTGGCTTAATCACAGACTCATGTACGTCGTTGACGGATTTGGCCACGGTGGACGAGAAGAAGCTCCAGCCTTTGCTCAATGTGGCTATAGGATCCTGCTGCAACGAGTCAACGGAGAAACCTGAGAACTTTTGGTTTTGGGAAACCTCAGCATTGTTTCCAAACCCAGAGTACTTGCCTCCCTGTGACGGTGGAACACCATCGGGTCTCTGTTCATTCTGGGAACGCACACGGTCGAAATAGGCCTCAGTCCTGGCTTTATCCACCACCACGGGCTCAGGCTTTGCATCAGTATGGGAACCTGGCACCGGTAACGAAGCCTGCGTGTAGTCTCTGGCAGTAAATTCACGGCCCTCCACTTTACACGTTAATAATTCCTTATAGTCCTCGGCCACGATATTATCGTACTTGGCCTTATGAGGTAACAGAAGATCCAAGCCATTTTCTTCAAAGTACGCCTTACATGCAGCATTACCTCCCTTTTCCATTCTTAGCACCTCCTCTGGCTTGAACTGGTCCATTGTTATGGAACGGACAAACGAGATGTGCACACCGAGGCCACGGTGAACTCCCGCACACTCAAGGCAAATGAAGATACCGAACTTGGGCAGCGCCCATTGCGGGTTAAAGGCGTCACAGTCATTGCACTTTTTGTTACCCTCATTTTTCTGCAAGAGCAAGAGCTTGCGACGAGTTTCGGGATCAATGGACATGGAAAAGAGAGGTTGTATGTATAATATTTCGCGCTTCAGTGCGACGTGACTAGTTAATAAAGAGCAATTATTTAGTAAATGAATAAGATGGAAATAAAGCGTTATTTAGAATACTTGATAAAAGAGTAAAGAGAATGATGAGTGTAGAAGTGTGGGTAAAATGAGTATAGTGAAGATAAAGTGTGAAAGTGTATAAAGTGTGAAAGTGTATAAAGTGAATGCGTGTATAAAGTGTATAAAGTGTGAAAGTGTGAAAGTGTATAAAGTGAATGCGTGTAAAGTAATATGTGTAAATCTGTGTGAAAATGTAATGAGTAAAGTGTGTGACTACAGTGTAGTGTGACTGGGAGCTAAACGGGAAGACTCCAATATAAAAGACGAGTTGTCGCACCTTCTTTAATCTAATCAAAATATCAACTGGAACAAGATATACCAAGATGTCCTCCACAGACCCACCCTACGTACTAGTATAGACTACAGTAGAGTAGTAGACTTGAACAGTCGCTGGGATTGGGGAGCAAAGAGTTGTATGTGTAGTATGTAGTGTATTTAGTGTGTAGTGTATTTAATGTGTAGTGTATTTTCCCTATAAAACACCATTGCTCTCAAGCAAACTTCTTCTCCTGTCAAGACACTTCAAGCTAAGTCTAATTGAAAGTATTTGGATACAACAAATCCTTATATTCACTGTTCATAGTGTCTAAATCATCATAGTCGAAATAGTTATCATCAGTTAATACAGTATATATGTATATTCGTTGATTCAGGAATCATAGGTTCTTGTGACAGGCTTGCCCGAGCCGTGACTGCATACATCAGCCATCAAAGTAATATATGGTATAAATACCCGTATATTAAAGTTTGTATGTATAAGGTGTGCATTGTTGTGTATGATTTGATTAGTGTGTATTATTAGTGTAATCCCCACTAGAGCTTGTTCACCTTCTCCATGTTCCGCTTAGAGAGCTCCACTGGATATAAGTCCTCCGTAGACAGCTGTCCGTTCTGCCAAGACGCTCCGTCAACAACATGCACAGTTCCTGTTACATAACTGGCTGCTGGAGAGAACAAGTACACTGTGGCCTCGGCAATATCTCTAGTGGTACCCATTCGTTGAATAGGAATCTTCTTGATATATTGGTCTGGATTTTTCACCAACCGTTCAAAGCCTTCGGTACCTTCAATTGGTCCTGGCGCAATACAATTGCTGCGGATTCCCAAAGGCCCTAATTCCACCGCCAATGCATTGGACAATGCATCCACTCCCGCCTTGGCTGCTCCAACATGTACCTGGAATGGAACACCATAGTAATGCAAAGTAGCAGAAACAAATAACATCACTCCCTTGTTCTTGCGAAGCTGGTCAAAAGTGGCTTTGGCTGCATTGAAAGACCCAAGCAAGTCAATGTTCACCACTGAAGCAAATGCATTGCTGGACAAATGGTTGAAGTCCGATAAAAAGTTACCTGCTGCTCCTGCAATTAAGAAATCAATGCGACCCAATTCACTTACTGTTTTCTCCACAGCTTTCGCTAACGACTTGACATCTCGCACATCTGTATTGGGGCAACTGATAACTTTCGCACCTGGCCTTAAAGTCTGCATTTCCGCGGCGGCCTTATCTGTTTTTTCTTTGTTTCTTCCAACAATGGCTGCATTTGCTCCAAGAAGAACAAGGGCTTCTGTTTGAACCCTACAAATGGTGCCTGCTCCACCTGTCACAAAAACAACTTTGCCTTTGAATAAGTCTGGTTTCCATACTGAGCTTTGCACGAAAGATTGGTCCAATCCCATATTGAAGGGTTGTTTTTTTTTTGTTTTTTTGTTTTTTTGTTTTTAAGAAAAAAAATGTATGGAGTACAATCTGCTTATGGGGAAGTAGAGGCACCTATATAGCAACATGCTGCGTGCAGGCGTTACTCAAGATTGCGGGGTTGGGGTTGAGCCGAGGCATGCGACTTGTAGTGAAATGCTGTTTGACTGACTTGGGGTCTGCATAATATGGTTTGAGTGTTACTCAAAAGTTGATGAGACATTGAACGTGTATTCTCCATCATTATACACTTCACCGGTCTATTGTGTATATATTGAAGACTATGTGTGAGCCTTCTTCTTACAGGCCTCCTGTGCAAGATTCTCAAAAAGGTTTCTCTTCAAACCCTGCTTGCTTTCGTTAACTACCTCACTATTACCAAGGCTCTGCGCAATGGGTGACGATAGATTGTGGCTAATGCTGTTTTCTGACTCAACATCCACGCTGGTAGTCGTTACGTCTTTTTGGGGCTCCATGTATGCATCCGCCAACCGTAGCAAATCCGTTCCCGAAGACACATAGCAGATTTTGGTCTCAAGAAATTGCTGAAAGTGCTTGTGCAAGTAGAGAATCAAGAGTTTGAAGTTGGAGCTCAAGCATTGCGACGTTATCACCTCAAGAAGATTTAAACACGCAGAGTTGGCCATGCTATTCTCATCGGCAACCGACGCAAAGAAGTGGAAGTAGTTTTCAAGAACGTTGTGCTCAAGGATGTAGGTGACTATGCGCCGCTCATCGAGTTGGATCAACCCTCGGATGCACCTCATCACCGCGAGCTTGAGTGAAACATTCACTTTGAGCGTAAGAACTTTCAGAATCCCCTCCAATAGATCTTTCTGCGTGATGAATGGCACAAAGATCGATGACCCGTGTTCCTGGCAGCAAAACGTGATGATCTCGCAGAGATACTGGAACAAGTGTGGTTCATGCCTCATTTGTGTTGCTGCTTGTTGCTGTTCGGCTGGTGTTCCATTGTTAAGCTGCACAAAGCTGTGGAACATCTTCAGAGCATGATTGTCGTAAAAGGACTTGAAATACTCCAAGGCCACATCCTCCTCCTCTGGAATGTGCTTTTCATTGGCCGCATTTGGGAAAAGATCAAATGCACCAGAATCCATGAATCGAGACGAGGATAGAAGTGTCTTTAAAGCTTCGTAAGCTTGGAGCTTCAACCCTAGATCTTTATCTTTGAGAAGTAGCTCGACTAACACCAGTGTCAATGAAGCGTTATTGATGAATTTCGCATGGAAAACTTCCGTCTGGGCATTACGCCCAAGTTTTTCTTGAGGAGGCTCATGGTCTGGCAGATTCTCCACCTCATCAATTTCATGCGTATTGGACTTTTGAAAGGGCTGCGCAAGAGTTACAACCTGATCAATGACCGTCACGAGAATTTCCGTGCCTATGCTCCGGATGGAGCTATCTAAGTCATTGAGCGCAAATTTGACAAGATTGAGAAGCTCGTCTTTGGCAAGCGAGCTGAAGAACTCCGGCTTCTGGTCCACCGAAAGGCCCTTGGCCACGATGACGTATTGATGTAACATTCGGATTCCATCTCGTTTCACAGTAAGCGAGCATCCAGAAGAATTGTAGACATCGAAAAGCCGGTCGAGAAAGTTATCGTTGGCCTCAGAGTCCTTGAGAAATTTGATGATTTCTGCCTGGTTGCTGTAGATCATTCCTGAGAGGAAGTTGGTGGCCTGGTCGTCAAGGGCCCGAGTCAAAACCACGTTTTTTAGGTAGTTCAAATAAAAGTCCTTTTTGAAAATATTCAAATGGTCGTCGCTGGAATCGGATGGTATGGGAATATCCACCACACACTTGAAACTCGAAACATCAAGTAAGTGCTGCCGATGACAAGCACGAAATTCGGGGTAATCGCGGTCGTATTCTAGAATTCCCACAAAGTCTAGCACCGTGCTTTCATAGGCCACAAGGCTCTCGAAGATATGAGCCTCGTTATATGAAATGAGAACCTTAAATATTTCGCTTAGCTTGTGAAGACTCAGTAAATCACGCAGCAGCTCGCAAAAGTGGAAGATGTTGAAGAGTTTCTTAAGGTAAGTGTCTTCTGTGATATACTTCAGAATCTTGTAACGAGTGTATAGGGAGTTGCAACCCTGGGAAACAATTTCAAGAATCTCGTCCAAGGACTCTCGCGTCGGGTTCTCGGGCGGGTATGTGATAGGCCCAGTAATAAGTTCTGTGATTTCCCGAGGCATATCTCCATTAGGTTCGTGGATAGCATTTAGGACATAGTAGAGGGAGATGGACGGGCTTAAGTTCTCTTGTTGAACACGCACAATAAAGTCACAGAGGTCGGCACAGCCTTCATTTTCCTGGAAAGATAGAGCCATGTCCTTTCCCAGAGAATCGGTCCACACTATAAGCGTCTCCTGCTGTCGCTGGTACTGGATGCTTCCTTCGAGGTAAGACTGTAGAATAACCAGTTCAGAATCGAATTCATTTCTGACAATAAAGTATGGTTTTCGTGAGTTAATGTCCACCTGGCCCATGCAATAACCCGTACCATTATCTAGCCAATCGTCGCCTTGAAGCAAGTACACCTTGACTCTTCGGGGGCTCTTGCTCTTTATTAGTAGTGCCTGATCCACGGAGTTCTTGGGGGGTGAGTTTGAGCAGGAATCCTGGTCGGAAGAAGATTCTTGGACAGCAGTAATTTCTGATGATTGTGGAGGAGGAGGAGGTGGTGGACTATGTGAGCTTTCGTTGGGAAGAGAGTTGGAATAGTTCTCCTCAGACACCTTGGTCTTTTTTTGTATCATTGGATATTATAAGGAGTTTAGCACAGAGGCCTTTAAGATTTTGAATTAGTCAAATAATCAAGTTGAAATGTCTGAAGAAACTGATAACCACTTTAATCCTAGCGCCTATGCTTTAGGCATTGCAGCGGAGCGCGGCGCGGCATTATGGTGCACAGGTGTTGTATGGAGACCCTAGTCAGTGTAGTAATCGTGGCAGCCATGGTTAGGAGGTTTTTGTTGGTAAAAGAGTAAATATATATATGATTCGAAGCTGATATTTATTATGTAAGTTGTAATTAATTTAGGACAAAACTGAAATTTATGGAGCTTATATTATGAGAGAGAAGTGCATTTAAGCTGAGATGTAAGAAAACGATAGAACACAACAACATACCATAGAAGATATTAACCATAAATTATACATAAATTACTAAGTTACCTCTAATTACTGGTTCTATCAAGTCCATGTCTACAGTATATGAAAGTCTATCAAAGGGACTACTACTATTGACTAGATTCATTTAGTAGTTTGTATGAGTTTAGTCGTTGAAGATTCTCCAAAAATCCAGGCTTTATATAGATTTGGGGAAGGGATGTACGGATTGTGTGGTTTATGAGTTGGGAAGGTTCCAATCATCGGCCACTAAGTCTTAGCATGTATATACGCCACACACTTCATCACATACACCACACACTTCATCACATACACCACACACTTCATCACATACACCACACACTTCATCACATACTTCATCTACACACTAAGGCAGCGCTGGAGAGGTTTCTCAACCAATCAGCCTTGTCTACATCGTGAGTGTCTTCAACCTCACCCCATTCCGCAGTCTGAAATATGGTCTCCAAGTTACCCATCTCCATGACCTCTTCCACGGTCTTCTTGAAGTAATCATCAGGCGCAGACTTATTAATCTGGTATAAATGGCATCTCTCAGCATCCAGACTATTTGACCGCAAGATGGTAGCCCCACACAAGAACGACTTTGAAGAAAGAATGGCCTTTTCCAAGGCTACGAGGTCATACATGGGCAATTGATCCAACCACAGTAAAACCACATTCTGCGTTGTGATGGTCTGACCATTGCCCTGGAGCCCATCGGTTTCGCAGTCCAAAAACGTCAACTTCACCGTATAGTCTTCTGAAGGCAATAAGCCCTTGGAGCGGCCATAGGCAGTGAAAAACGACTCATACTCATGGATAAGTGGCTTGTACAATTCATCCTGCCGCGCCCTTAAGCGACCTTCATTATCATCAAGCGTAGTGAAGATCAAACACGTATCAGTGTCTAAATACCGCAACATATTGTGCTTGATATCCTGCAAGTCGCCAATTTTTGCCACCAAATTAGGATCAACATTTTCTGTTTGATGAACATTAATAAGGTCTACTGCCCGGGAAACCATTGATGTCAATGGTAACAGGTTAGGTTTGATCTTCAAGTCAGCTAGACTATCCCATTCGTGAGCCACTAGCGCAGCTAATTGTTTCTTTTGCTTAGGAATCTGGAGCTTATAACCAAGAGGAGTTTTGAGTGGTTTTTGATCAAGGCATATTTCGTAGTGGCCAGTTTCTTCATTCAACAAGGTATTCACCAGCGTCCAGAACTTGCTAAAAGTTTTTTCCAACCGGTTAGTCTCGGACCGGACATTATTGGTGTTACCACCCACTGCCACTTTGGGAACATTAGGGATAGCAGAAGTAGCCCAACGGACGACAGTAAGTGGTAATGGGGATCTGGGGAAGAAACGAGTAAGCATGTAGAAGAATATTCGCGCACGGTGACACACATCAGCAAACCACACCAAACCACCCAACCACCCAACCACCAAACCACCAAACCACCAAAACACCAAAACACCAAAACACCAAAACACCAAACCACCAAACCACCAAACCACCAAACCACAATACCACAATAATGTCTTTGGATCCTCACAGTCTCCAGAAACTATTGATCGAAATGGATAATCAATTAAACAAGTCACGTGCAGACTTGGCCATGTGCAATGCCCAGTTGAACAGGGTAGATAGCAATATCAAGGTCATTGAATCCAGTACCACAAGATTAAATCAACTTACGGCTCCTGGTGACTCTGTATGGAAAGGTATAGGTCGGGCGTTTGTTAGGAATGATGTGTCAGACTATTTAGCACAGATAGCAGAAGATAAGAAGGAATTTTTGGAAACTCAGAAACTGTTAAAGACCAAGCAACATTACTTGGAGACTACGTTAGAGAATACACTTAAAAACATGAGTGATATTGTGGGGAAGGGAAATTAGTAGAGTGGGTGATTAAATATTCAAGAATAGTTACATAGGTTTTGTTATACAGTTACTTCCTACCATTTGTGTATACTCTTTCAATCTACTATTTTAGTAGTAAAGTGAAAGAGTATACAGTTATATACAGGAAAAGACGCGTCATATACAGGAATAGCCCAAATAGGAAGGAGTAGGTCAGTCAGTCAAGGCTCTCCTTTAGCCAACTGGTTTTCAAACACTAATCACGTATGGCAGCACACCCGTACACCACACCATAGACCCAAAGCAAACACACTTTGGGCCTTGTTACATAGATGTGATTGTGTCATGAAAGTTTGGTAGGCACTCAGTAGTGGTGTTATGATGTAGCTGTTAGTATTAGTATTAGCTTGAACAATTTCCAAAGCACGTAAATTACCATTTAGATTGCCAGCTTCGTCATTGGGTCATCTTCAGATGATTTGAAATGTTTGTTTTTCTTACATTTTGATAAGCTTTTGTGTTTTCTGTTGAGAGACTGGAAATTAATGTCTCAAAAAATTTTTCTATCCCAGGCCATTTCTGGGGTCGAAGTGTTGTGCATGTGGATGTTAACCATTAGTGTTTAGGACTAACAATTTCTAGAATACCTGAATAAGAGTCTCAAAGCTTGAGTTGAAGGTTCGCAATCCAATTAAGTCCTGACAAGTCAACTTGACGGCTCAAAAGGCTATAAGCTCTATCTTTGGCTTCAATACCCTAGTAATCTTTTTAAGAAGGGATGTCTGCTCTATACAGTCACTCAGACCAAGCCGCGATTCTCCTTGGAAAATCTGCTAACAAGTAATCAACGAGTATAGTCAAGGAATAACGCCATTAACCTACTTTAAATGTACACACGACTAGAATGTAGTGTGGTGTAGTCTTAGTAGTCTTGGTAGTCTTGGTCTTGGTAGTCTTGGTAGGCTAACTTTGTTGTGGTAGTTATGGTTTTTTGTTGGGTGGGAATTGGGCTTTATATAGACTTGGGTGAGAGTGGTGAGAAAGTGGCTGCCTATCTTGAAACATGTGGTGTAACGCGATGTATAGTCCTGTAGTCTCACTGAGCACTCCACTACTCAGTGGTCAATAACCAGAAGCTAGTGTACCCATTGAGATGTTGAGTTATGGTGACTATTAATGTCTAATTACTATAGATCATTGTATAGTCGTTAATCTAAATAGTATTAGTCACTCTCCTCGTCTACTCCGTCATCCAAAATTCTCTTTTCAATATCATCATCCTCCAGTTTCCTCTTCATCTTCAGAGTCAAGAACTCATTCAACTTATCCTGAAGTGTAGTGAGACAGGCACGTAGATTGCCCAAATCAGAGTCTTTCGCTTCACTGGGCCGATCACGGTCGCTGCCACCGGCATTGATGACTATATCGGATATTCTGGTTGTTTTTCCATTTGTAGAATGGGGGCCATCTCCAGGAACAATAACGATTTCCGTAGGCTCTGAGGGGGACCTATAAGTTGCAGACGGAAGTAATTTTGTCATTGATTTATGTGTTGTTAAATTGTAAGTTGTTGGAGGTGGTGTTGGAGGTGGTGTTGGTTTGATGATATGTTGTGTAGTAGAGTTGACTAAGTGATACTGCGCGTACACTGCGCAGTACACCATGTGGCACATGCTGATATACATGCTGTAACCAATCTGACCTGATTTCCAATTATGTTCGAGTCTCCCGATTAACAAGTGGTCCTTAATCTGGACTTGTCTTAGTCGAAATTCTCTATGGGTATGCGCCTGGCAGTGTTGGAGTACGCATTGAACTTCACCTCAATAATGTCGTTGGTGGAAAACTCCAACCATGGGATATTGTAGCACGAGCACGCCATGAGGTAACCGTGTAATACCCGCAACACAGTTTCATCGGCAATAATCAAAATGTCACCGCTCATGCGCTCCATCTCGAGAATCAATGGCTCGATCTTGATTGCAAGGTCGTGGTACAGTTCTGACCGCGAGAATCGGTGGTGGTACGGGTCCTTAAGGTACAGCTCGTACTCTTTGGGATACTTTTCCTCAATCTCTTCATCGCTCATGCCGGCCACTACACCGGGGTTTTTCTGAGACAACTGGATCCGATGCCTGATTTTGACACCCGCATCCCGGAAGATTTTCGTGCTCTCAATGGTGCGTCTTTTCACAGACGTCCACACCACAAACGAGTCTTCATCTATGCCATCTGCTCCTGTGGGCGGGTGCTTATCATCGATAGACAAAGTTCGGCGGAGATTGGAAGACAGAGGCTTCAGGCTGAGCTTGGGCAGCTTCAAGGTGCGGCCCTTGGACTCCAAGATTTTCAACATGGTGCCACTGAGATTCTTCGAGTACTGAGCACCGATCTCGTCCAACGGAGGGTCCTTGGAATAATCCAAATCGTTCTTGTAACAACGTGCAAAGTATACAGAGCCCAGCTTAATGCGCAGGTTCATGAGGAAAAAGACCACTTTGTTGATCAAGTAGCCGTATTTGGAGTTGTTCAACTCGATACGCTGGCCAAAATTGATCATCTTAATGAACGACAACCCGCCATCCTCGCCGTCCGCCTTCATCTCCTTGTAGTAGGACGTCAACTGCAGGATTTTGTCTGCGTAGTCTTTATAGGCCTTGTCGTAATCCCAATTCTCGTAATCGGGCGACGAACGAGCCGCAGAATCGATATTTTTGGCCAAGATCTTATCGTCAGTGACGATGGACTCAATAAAGATACACTGCACGTCAGAGGCAGTAAATTTATCATTCAACTGCTTACGGTACTCCGGCAACGCATTTACGGCCTCATAAATGGCAACCTGGCCCTTGTCGTTCTCAAAAAAATTCAAAATATCATTCAAGCAATCATCCACTGTTTTGTTGACAAACTGAGACATCTTAGCTCCCGAGGACATGGTTAACGCATAGTCCGGGTCCTCATCAGGAGCATTGGCCCTACGGTAATCGCTCAAATGGAAACTATGAGTTTTCACGCCCAACCACCGCAAATACCGTGTAAGCGATACCGATAAGTGAGTCTTTCCCCTTCCTGGCAAGCCTGCCAAGACAATGCATATTTTTCCAGCGTGGAAAAGACGCCCAGACTCAGTAGAGTAAAGCTGAGCTGGCGAAATATGGTAAGGATCAATTTCCTTATGTACACCATCGATTCCCGTGACATCGCTAAGTCTTCGGCGGCGATTGAAGCCTTTGGGGCGAGACACCAAGTCAGGTTTCGTATTGTTATGAAAAGACCAGCGTTTTTTTGTTCTCCGGCCAAGTGAAACATTCCGCAGTAGATGATTAGATTTAGACACCTGTTCGGCATTCTCATTATCGGAGTCAATAGCTGACATGGTATAGTAGAGATGTGTGGAGATTGAGAACGAGACGTGATTACCCCAGTCGCACATTATACAGGAACAATATAGATTACTATAAATGGAAGTGATGGACCAAAGGCTATGAAATAAGATTAAATAAAGAGAAGGCTTATTTGGAGAGAATGTATGAGAATGTATGAGAATGTAGAATGTATGAGAATGTAGAATGTATGAGAATGAGTATTGACATTGGAACTGACACTGGACACTGCACACACTGGACCGCGACCGGACTAGAATCATCACCCAATTAAACCAGTCTCAATGTCTTCACTACATAAAATTCATTCAGATGTGTATTTTCGAATATTACATGATATTTACTCCAACTTACCACCCTTCTTCTGAATCAAGGCCTTTCTCTTGTCGTCCAAGTACAATTTGGTAATGACAACATTGGATGGGTGCAAGTTGATTGGAACAGAGGCACCGGACGACTTCTCCTTTTTCAACTTCTCGATCTGAACAGAGAACTTCAATCTGTACACAGTGGAGATCTTACCCTCAGAGCCCTTCTTGGATCCTCTAGCAACAATCACCTCATCCTCCTTTCTGATTGGAAGAGATCTGATGTTGTATTGCTTTCTTAACTCCTTGGACAAAGGTGCAGACATCAAAATTCTTCTCTGGGAAGAAGAAGCGGTGAAGTGAGCCTTTCTAGATTTAGAACGAGAAGAAGAAACGTCTGAATGTTAGTATTCTGTGAATGATGAAAAGTTTGATGAAAAGTTTGATGAAAAGTTTGATGTTGAAAACTTGATTGATGATAGACTGTCGAAATCTTCAGACATGGAATTGGACATGATACATGATTGGACTGATTACAGACGTCACATATTCCAATTCAGATTCATCTAAAACATGCGCTTTCACATACCTTTGCTGATCTTGACCATTGTGTTTGCAAATAAGTGGGATAAAAGACAAGTATTTGAAAGACTGGATAAAATGAGGGTACTCGAAAATTTTCCGCGGCCTATATACAGGACACATACCTTTATTTTTTTTCAGGGCACAAGCCCTAAGTCGCGGAGCTGCGCCATAAGCCTCAGAAATGTGAATTTTGGAGTAGCATAAAGGCGAAAGAAACGAATGGGTAAACCTGGGTCAACCTGGGTAACCGAACTAAAAGAGGGTAACTGAACTGAAAGAGAGTAACAGAAAAAAAAGTTAAAAAACCCACGGCGGGACTCGAACCCGCAATCACCGTCTCCGGAGGACGGTACCTTAACCAATTAGGCCACGCGGGCAGATCTTGAAAAAAGAAGATTACATAAAACTAAGAAAACATATAGCAGTGAAAATGTCCACTCTTCCAACCTGCTAATTGAAGTCCTCTCACTTACTTTTTGGAAGATAAACACATAAGTCACTAAGACTAAAGACAATACACGCACCAGTCTCATTCAGGCAGTCCCACAGATAGGGTTCCATTATAAATAAGGACCACGAAATTGGAAAAAAAAAAAAAAAATCAATTTTACTCCTTATCTTACATGAAAAAGACTAATCCACTTAAACAGTCATAATCTCGGTCCTCACATTCCGGTGGTTCCAGAATACGCAAGTCCTTGTGAACCAGGTAATTTAATTTAATAATACACTACAAAGATATGCTCGCAGTTGTAGCGCGAAAATATATATAGCTAATGAAATTCTCAGACATCCTCTTTTTCACCAATCATATCTCTCTAAACTTCAACTATGATTGGAATTTATGCTGGTAAATACTTCAATTCGTGCAAAAGTGGCGCAATGCCCATGTCTCGCATTCTTATGCCCAGAACTCTCTGGTCCATCAACGTTCCTACAGCTGGAACTAGAACTCTCAGAAAACTGTCTCCTCCTTCTCTCTTACAACAAAGGAAAAAATACTCCACTACTACAACTCCACCACCGCCACCGCCACCGCAATCTCCTCCTTCAGACCGCAATGCCAAGGGGAAAGCCATTCTCTCTCGTATTAGCCGAATCTTCACATTCTCCGCTTCTTCTATCTTGGTGATGGGAGCCGTTGGATTGTCGGGGCTCGTGATTTACTTGATTTTCTCGGAGCTTTTCTTGCCTTCAGGAGATACCAAGACTTTCAACAAGGCCGTGAAGCTCGTGGAACAAAATGAAATGGTGCAAAAAATGCTTGATTTCCAACCAGGTGAGCGCTTAAAGGCCTATGGCGAGGTTGCGGGAGATAAATGGGTTAGAAATAGACCGGTTCAGAGTGTGCGTCAAAAAGGTGCTGATGGTAGAGACCATTTGGCTATGCGGTTCCATGTGGAATCAGCCTCAGGCCACCATGGAACCGTGAATCTCGAACAGATCGATACATCTTTTTGGACTTCGGAATTCGCCTACATTGCCTTGGACTTGCCATCGAAAAAGCGCATCTACATAGTGGAGCCCAAGTTCGCACCCAAGAACTTTGTTCCACGGTCTGGGTCTGGGGGATTCTTGGGCTTGAAATGGGGTCCAAGGAAGGATTAGTTTCAATGGAGCTTATGTGGATAAATAAATCAACGAGATCATGAAGATCAAGCACATGAGGAATCCAAACTGGTCTGGTTTCTGTGCAGAACTCTTAGCCGTGACCTTTCCATTGGCCTTAGGCAATGACATGTCGATCTTGTGGTGATTTTTTCCGTAGTTGGCGCCTTTTTCCAGATCTTGGACAAATTCTTGATCCAGATTCAGGTCCGATTCCACATCTTGTTCATGCTCTGTATCATATTCCAATGCAACTTTACACGAGCGGCCATCTACTGTGGTGAAGGAGTCCAAAACATCGGCCTCGGGGTTGACCAAAATAGCTCTGCGGTCGAAATCACACGACTCGGGCTTTCTCTGATTATCCTCCCAATATTTGGTCAAGGCATACGATGCCCGCTGGCTAATACTGCAATCGGAAAATTTGCCGTATATACCACGGGATCCGTCAGCTATGATTTCCAGGCAATCGGTCATGGAGCAAACATCAGATATCAACTTGTTCTCGTTTACTTGCAAGTATGGCGTTATAACACACAGAAGTGTTGCTTGGAGACACTCACATTTCCCCTCATCGGGAGTTGGTGGGAGTATCCACAGCAGGTTCCAAATATGAGGTACATCGGGACATTCAGACGGAGAAAGGAACACGTCAGCCTGTTCATCTTTGATGGTGCCCACAGGGATAGCCTCAAGAAGACGCAACTTCACAATATTGAAGTCACTAAGCTTGACCATTTTATCATGTTCTTTCTCTTCAATGAGCCCATAGTTATTTTCATGTTGGAATAACTCATACACAATTCCACCAGACCACACTTGGGCCATGTTCGGGCCATAGATCAGGTCGATCTCCGTGAATGGCCGAGGTTGCTCCCTGTTACAGCCAAACTCACTTAAAAACACAGGCACAGGAAGTTCAGAAAACTCCTTCGTTCTTTCCTTATAACCAGACATTTCATACGAAGAGAATCCGCACCACTCAAACATATTGATTCCGTAGAAATCCACACTAGACTCGTTGGATTCACACGTCAAGTACTGACCACTGGCCAATCGTGTAAGCAGCTCATCTGTACTGGCATATCCAATGGGAATCTTTCTATAATTCAGTTCTTGAATGTAACGCTTGATATCTCTTACAGAAGCCTTAACAAAAGCACCCGAATTCGAAGTTCTTACTGAATTCATCACCTCGTTACCTGCAATAAACCCTAGCAAATTGGTATATTTCAGCATATTATCCACCACTGCTTTGTACCGATTGAAAAGTGTCACATCCCAAAAAGGTGCAATTCGGTTGATCAGAACTTTTGGTTCCCCTAAATCTGCCAAAACGTAGATTCCATGGTCTGCAAATGCATCCATACACACGTCATGTGACTGCTCAGGATCGATCTGGTACACTCTGACGGTATTGACTCCGAGTTCTTTCAAATACTCCAAATCCCTTAAACACTTAGTAGGAAAAGCCAATGAGTCTATATAACCCGGTTCGGTATCTCCATCGTAGATTTCGCCTTCTTTTCTCATTCTTTGGTATGACACACCTTTCATGAAGAACTGTTCTCCACTCGTGCTGTTGAAGAACTTGGTGCCTACAATTTCGATGGGCGTGGCTTGTTGGGTAGTAAAGCCACAATAAACTATTTGAGTTGTAAAAAGTATAAATATTATAGAAAAGAGATTCATTGGAGATTTTTTGTGTAGTAGAGTAGTTGAGATTTGTGAAGAAAGAAGGGAATAGACAAATGGGTGCAAAAAAGATGCGGGTAAAAACTGTGCAGGAAAACATGAATAAGAATAAAGTTTAATAGGATTAGAAAAATCACCAAGATAAAAATCTAAAATATACAAAAAGGCCTCATGCTGAATATATTACTTAATATTAAAATAAGTCCATGAGTCGTTGGAACTCTTTGCGACCCTTGCACTCAAGCATGTATATCGCCAGCTCAGACACCCTCACCAACATACCCGCTTTACCTATGCCTTCGATTTGCAGGAATATCATATCCTCTTCGAATGTCCACAGGATATCTGGTATCTTATCGTCTGACTCACTTTTACCCTCAAGGTCAAAATGATAGAGTCCCTTTTCCTGGCTTTGGCTCACAGAGTGCAGGATACTCAACGAGTACATTGACATAGTCTCCCACGATGATGGCATGTGGATATACTCGTACGACTTTTTTTGCTTGTGCACTCGGACCGTCATGCGGTCAAGAAGAAGCTTGTCTCCACTTACGTTTCCATTTTCCTCATTCTTTGCTTCTAAATGCATGTCGAGGCTGGAGAACGTAGACGATGCACTGGGCTTACTCATGAGCGACGATGTGATGGTCATGTTGGAATCAAAATGGGAATTCTGTGTCAACACCTTTTGCCCCTTGGACTCCATGACTTCCGCCAAGCTTCCCGAGATGTCCTTGGCCAAATTTACCGTGCTGCAACGCATCATGATCACATTTTTCTGCTGGCTGATGGCGTTTATGGCACTAATTTCAATATCCAACGCACTGGACTGTCTAACCTTGGTGGTCTCATCAATGTCGAGAATCACAAGCGGCTTATCAATCACCTCATCGTATTCCTCATCATGCTCTTCCTTGAATACCAACAACCAGTTGCGCTTGGTTTCATGGCTGACAATCTTGACAAATACGTTTTCATTGGTGGTCATCAACTCCCATTTTGCACACCCAGGCTTCCATTTAGACACCTTGAGCGATGTCAGAGACACTGGTGACATGTAGCAATCAAGAGTGCTCTCGGAGTTGATCATATCCTTGAGCTCGCGAGGAATCGATAAACTGATTTCCTCCTTGTCATGTTCTTCATCTATATTAGGTTTCGGGAGAGTGCTAGTGCTGTTGCTGTTGCTGTTGTTGACATACGGCTTAAAGAAGTATGTCGACGTTGACGATGGCATGGCAAAGGGCAGTGGAAGTGTTCTATTGGAAGTGGAGAGAGCACTAGACTGTTGGCTCATGTTTGCATCAAAGGAACTGATCTTAGGGATTTCGATCTGTAAATCTGGCCGGTGTCTCAGAGTTTGGGCCTTAGATGGTTGATTGAGGGTATCCTTCAGCAGTTTCTTTTCAATTACCTTTGGTTCACTCTTTGACACGGACTCAGTCTTCTCTTCACAGACTTTATTCTCAATCTTCTCTTCACAGGCTTCATTCTCAATCTTCTCTTCACAGACTTCGTTCTCAATCTTCGCCAGGCTTTTTTCATTCGACCCACGCTTCTTCTTGAAAAGACTGAACAAAGACTTACGGGCCTTTTTTGGCTCACAAGCAAATGTAGGATTGTAGTTCTTTCCAAATTGGCTGACATCAATAGCAGAACCTGTCGCATTAATGTAGATGGAACCAGATGGTTGGGAGGCCGTCAAATCGGGCATGGATACCGTAGCACTTTTGTTTTGAGTAATTTCATTTTCTTTCAAGTCAGGACTTTTGCCTGGAAGAGTGGTGATGATATCGAAGCAATCAAGACTATCGCTAGGAGAATTACTTGACTGGTCATTCTTTTTAGGCTCATGCTTCACAAAGTCGTATTCTGCAGTGATAGAATCACGCTCATACGTAGCTTGGACAACCTTGAGCAGCAGCAGCAGCAGTTTCAATTCTGGGTCGATTCCGTCGTTCAGTAACGACTTCTTCATGATTTGAAACGAATTGTATGAATTGGCAGAAGATGTGAGCGGCTCTTCGGTGGCTGACAGGTCGTTTGGAGAGCTGCTTCCTGAGTAGTCAACGAATTCAGGCGTATTGATGCCAAGACCATGGAGCAGAATGGTCGAGCTCGTGAGAGGAACTTCGCTCGTAGGAAAGATCTTGGTGAGGTTCAGAAACCACTTTTTCAAGAGCTTCTTATCCCCAGATATGACAAATGACTGGTTATCATCAGCAGCAAACGCAGAGAAGATAATCAGGTCCGAGGAAAAGGCCATGGAGAGTTCATTGACTCGGAACGGAGGGTACACCACGGACCGGGGTTGTTCACGCAGCGTGACGTCCAAAATGGCCAAAGAATTGAATGTTTTGTGGTTAACAGCGCCAGGCGACTGGTCAAGATTCAACAACAACAACTCCACACGGAGATTGCCCATACTCAATAGCACATTACCAGTTCTACACACAATCAGGTCCAAGGTGAAAAAGCAAGACACATTTTGGCCACTCAAGGAACGTACGTGATCAAAGGTAATATTATCAAGGTCAGACTGATTGCGAGCAGCGTCAAAGTTCAGGAGGAGGTTTTCCACCCTGGTTTTCACGTCACTCAACTTGGACACCACAAACGGGTTTCGTATACAGGTGGTGATGAAGTCTATCAAGCGTATGTAACATTTGCAATGGAGCAAGGTAGTTTCAAAAGTGGTATTAGCCGTGAGCTGGTCACTGGAGAGATAAGACAAGAATTTT
This sequence comes from Metschnikowia arizonensis, assembly GCA_002370875.1. Lineage (NCBI taxonomy): Eukaryota > Fungi > Ascomycota > Pichiomycetes > Serinales > Metschnikowiaceae > Metschnikowia > Metschnikowia arizonensis. The sequence continues at coordinate 67,110 of NLAU01000990.1, read as the reverse complement.
TCAAACACCACAAAGTTTTGGTCGAACCACAAGACTATTTCATTGGCGAAGTTCTTAATGGGCTCGATTTCCGAGTCCTGTTGCATTTCCTCCAAGCATTGTTGAGCTAAGCGAAGGATCTTCTGGTTATTAGTGCATAAGCCTCTTACTATGGAAGTAATGCTGCATTTTGAATCGGGAGATTTAGAGCCTTTGAACGAAGCCAAGAGGGTGAATAGGTTTTCTTTCTGAGCAAGTTCCGCTTCGATGAAGTCTTGCAACGGGTGTATTGATTCCATTGGGAGGGATTGGGAGGGACTGACAAACTAACCTCTAGAGAGACCAAATGTTTCCTGGATACAAAAAGGATAGTTTGTACAAGATTCAGAAAACTTAAGATATAGTGACAGCGAGCAAAGGAGGAGATGGATATATACATGAGTGTAACCGGGAAAGACGCGAAATTAATGCAAGGTCGCGTCGCGATTCAAAGGTCGTTCAAGACGCTGTACATGGAACCAGTCACCAACCACCAGCGACCAACCACCAGCGACCATGCCAACAAGTTTAAGCCAAAAATACTACATGATTTTAATATGTTAGGGAAAGCTGAGTCTTATATAGATTTGTATTTGTGTAAACATGTGATTATAGTAGTTTACAATGGAAGGGGCAGGCGGTCTAGTGCGAAGATTGACTGAGCGACCAACAGTCCAACCAACCAACAGTCCAACCAACCAACAGTCCAACCAACCAACAGTCCAACAGTCCAACCAACACTCCATCCAACCAACACTCCATCACTCCATCCAAAACACCCCGTACCTAGTCCTCTTATCCTTAACTATATTAAAACAACTCTCCCATAAAACGATATTATAAGTTAATGAATTATTACACTAATGAGAAGTTGTCCATACTCAACTACCCAACTTATACCTTATATTAAAGGTAATCCAATCTAAGGAAGTTCATGAGGGTAGCCCTCCTTTTATGTTGGCAGTGTAGTAAGGTAGTCAATCGAAACTATCAGAATTAGAAAGAACAAGAAAGGTAATTCAGCTTTAAGCAGCTAGGGTTAAAGTGCGTCAAACGCGCCCCAGAAACTCCTTTATTATTAACGTTCTTATTGTATTACTTGCTGATGCGCATAACATGTTTACCGCATTGGGTGTACATTCGCTTGTTTAAGCACTTTTATTAAAGTGCGTGCATTTAAACAAGAATGTTGCGCGTCAACCAAGCAAAGCTATTGTGCAATTTTAAACGGGTAAAACTGAGTAAACTGAAATAATCGGTGGAGTGCTAGCCATCCAGGATATAACTATTTCACAGAATATCAGAGAATCATGAATTATCAATAACACTCACTACTCACTACACTATACTCAGTAATACTGATACTACAATATACTGACAAATATTAGACACTGAGTCGGAGAGGCTGACAGACAGACAGACAGACAGACAGACAGACACATTGTGCATCTCCTTACCCATCCTCTTGACATCAAATCATCTAAAGTTCAAACAAAAAAATCTCATAATATACATATACTATGAGCAATGGGACCATTTCCGTCACCTGCGGGACGGTACTGAAATACCAACTAGTCAAGAATTATTACTGCAATTCAACATGCTGTGAAGACATCCCATCACATACACTCGTCCTTAATGGTACAGCGGAACGCACCAATGATTATATGACCAGTTTCTTCAGGATCTCATACCGTGGATATACTTAGTGAGCACTAACACCAATAGTGCAATTCAAATGTTACACTAAGGACACCACGGCTAACTGCTTCCGCTGAGGAAAAGAGAACCTATTATCTCAGCTGATGAAGGGAAAGCAATGATACTCGAACATCAATCACTAGGGCAGTTACTAGGGAAGCGAGTTTGGAGATGACAATGTCGACTCACTCACCTTCGACATGGACGAGTTCAAGAGTCGAGCCTGCAAATTGAAACGCCTCAGTCGAGCCTGCAAATTGGAAAACTTACAAGCTTCGTATGCTGCATGTAAAAAGCCATTCAACAACTCATAGGATTTTCCGACATGACAAATTAACCCAACGCGTTGATGTGCAGTCTCTGATCTCACTGATGAAATGAACATGAACAGAGATGGATAGAGATAAAAGTATCCCATTTTAATGTGGGCTGCTTTCATATGTTTTCCTTGGGATTCAAATACCTGTCCAAATTCAGTCTGGCACGCAATATCAGGTCTGCCATATTTGCAAGACTGACTATGACACTACTCATTCTGTAAAACCAACTCCGCTTTTAAAGATGTAATTGGAGGACTGGAAGTAACCAGTCTCCCACTTGGTTATAATGATCTCTTAAGTATGTGAATACTTTGTCCTTGTCACCATACGAGTAGTGTTTCTCTTTCTAATAACCACATTTGGAAACAATCCAGTCCATCACCTCGCAAAGTCCTTCGCCTGTGTGCCCCGAAGTCATACTAATCATATACCTATCCCTTGGTATTTCCTCCTGTAACCTTAATGTGGAGCAAACTGCTTCTAGCACTTGCGGTCGGTCTTGAGCTAATATAATATCGATCTTGTTGATAATCACACAGAAATACGTGCCTGTTAACTGGTCTTGCTGGATCACCTTCTCTCGGAGCTCTGTATACAGTTCGTGGAGTCTCTCCAAGCACGTACCATCAATGACCCATATGATGACATCCAGCTTATCGAAATAATTACCCCAAAAACTTCGTAGCGTCGTCTGGCCCCCTACATCCCATGCATTGATGTTATAGCCATACCATGGAAAACTGAGGATCTGGAAGCCCATGGTGGGGGCCACCTTGGTCACGTCTTGGCCCATGATTTGGTTGAGGATAGTGGTTTTACCTGCATTATCAAGTCCAAGTACAAGCACACGGATCTCCAAGTCCTTTAGCTTCTGTTTGCGGATAATGCTGAGAAGCCCCATTCTCTTCCCCCAGATAAAAGTGGGTGTGCGCGCGCGCCTTGAGACTTCTGCATTCGCGCTCACCTTTAAGCTTCTTATAAGATACTAGAGAACACCATTTCTCTTTTGGTGGAGCCAGGAAGACGCTGCATAGGACTCATAGCGTTGGGTTTTAACACTCTAGGTGAAATTCACTGAGGGATGTCTACGGAAGACATGGCTGTTAAGTATTCAACGAGAGCAAAAGAACTGTAGTAGGTCCTTGAGGAGAAGATTGTAATTCCTTCTCGCATTAAATAGTGCAGCAAACGGTAGTGCATGTTACAAATCCGGGTAAGGGCCCTAACCTCTCATACATGGTCAAAGGGCTCTAACTGCTCATATGGCCAAAGGGGATGAGGGCGCAAAACCTAACTCATGATAAGTTAATTGTGCTCCTGCACATTGTCACTATATGCCGTATACGTCCCTCATATCACAACACTTAGCATGGCAGGGAAGAAACAGCACCTGCTCTTTGACCTCTGTAGCGTGAAACGGCTTGATGGGGAGGGCAAAAGGCTTGAAGGGGAGCGTAAAAGGCCTGAAAGGGAAGCCAAATATAAAAGACACTGCATGGAACACGTTAAGTCTCTGGTGATGTGTCCCGTCTGTGACAAGTCCATGGACCAACTACATATGGACCTACGCATCCAGCATGTAGAGACTTGTCTCTCCCTACAGCTACTAAAAGAGGAGAAAATTGGAAAAGGACCTCAAGAAAAGAAAGTGGTTTTAAAGCAGGAGAGCCTGAAGACTAAGAATGTCTGTGTGCAGGACATACCACAAGCTATAGTATCAGATTCGGAGATACCAGAGAAGCAGCTGAAGCAGCTCAGAAAAAAAGAAAATGTCTTGGAATTCCCAAAAAAGCCTAGCCGTGCAAGACAGAATCCCCCCACGGAACTTCTCCATAGCACCCGGAAAATGGAAATCCCCAAACTAAAAATCTTGCGGTTTAATGTGAGACCCCAAAAAGATTACTTTGTATCGGTGGATGCATTTAACTTCAAACCAAGTGATTATATTCACCAGTACTTTCTTTCCCATTTCCACTCGGACCATTATGGAGGCATTTCCAAGCGCTGGTGCTGGGAACGTACACTCGACTCCAAAATCATCTACTGCTCTGAAATCACCGGAAGACTCCTCCAAATTCGCTACAAAATTGACCCGGGCTTTATTTTCCTGATGCTGAACAATGTCAGGTACAGAGTGTACAGTTATGATGACCCCACGTCTGAAGCTTGTGTTTCTGAAACAGAAAGTGCCGGCTTATATGCTACAGCCATTGATGCAAACCACTGTCCTGGAGCAGTGATTTTCTTATTTGAGAGTATCTCAATGGCCAGAGAAAAGATATTCTACTTGCACTGTGGAGACTTTCGGGTATGCGAGTCAATCATGAACCACCCTCTTTTGAAGCGTTTCCTTCTAGACGGTGACCTCAAACTACACAAGGTTTACCTCGATACCACATACATGTCGCCAAAATACAACTTTCCCAAACAGCATCAGGTTTGTACATCCATAGCAGACTTGATTGAGAAGCTTATAAAGGATGACCAATTTCTGCGGCAGTGTTTTGGCAAGTCTATCCAAAGCCGCATCACAGATATTTTGTCGCTTGCCAAGTCTAAGAAGAAATTGCTTATTTTGGTGGGGACTTATTTGATCGGAAAGGAACGCCTAGCCATGGCCATTCTGCGAAGAATTGAAAATGCTCCCATCTACGTTTGCAAGACTGAAAGTAGAGAAGATAAGGAGCTTATTATCCGAAGCTACAACGACGATTATATGAGCACAGTGCTTACCAACGACCCGATCCTTGCAGGAGACCACCGTGTAATGATACACTTGGTGCCAATGAGTACAGCAGGCAACATCCAAGAAATTGCCAAGTATTTTAACCAAAACCATTACTACGAGCATTTTGAGAGATGCATTGGGATCCGCGCCACCGGCTGGTCATTTCAGGAAGGGAGCGATGGGGAGACTCATTACCATGATATTTTACAAGAAGTCCGGTCAATCCGAAAATATCCCAACTATTCATACTTGGACATTCTTAAACAGAATACCCCGAAACGATTAGGCAAAGTCGACAGCTCGCTCTTCAGACTCTTTACTGTGCCATATAGTGAGCACCTGTCATATCGAGAGTTGTCATTTTTCACGATATTCTTCAATATCCAAACAGTCATACCGACCGTCAACACTGACAATGAATGGAATGTTAGGCGCATGAACGACATCATACGATGCTGGGAGAGTATCCGAGAGATGCTCAAGTCTGAGAGACAGAATACGGATGCCAAGCATGTGCTAACACTAGATGATTTTTAATATACTTGAATTATGAAAAGATCTGATCTCTGGCCATTTCTACAAACACAACTTTAAAAATCAGAATTAGACTGTTTATAGTATAGGAGAAATACTACTCACTTATTTACGAGATTTTGTTAGTACATCCCTAAGATAAACCTGTCACCTGAATACACTACCCATGGATCCAATCACCTACGATGTACCAGAAGTGCATTATCAGACAAGAGGAAAAGCCAACTACTCTCATACGACTGTGTTACCTTACAAGGTATGGACATATGCAAAAGTCTATAAACTGATCTAAAACTTTAGTATCGTAGTAGTATATTCTCGTACATTCGGTCGGTCGCGACTACACTGACCTTGGTCTTACTGGAGCGCTCGCATCCAATCGCAGTATCAATTACTATCACAATATCAATTAGTATCATTCGCAGTTTTCTACACTCACTTTTGGTCAGTTACCGCGCACACCCACTAAAAAGAGTATCTGTAAAATCCTGTAAACTGGTGATGTATTGAGATTTGGAGTAGTAGGGAGTAGTTAAGTCACACACACACACACACACACACACACTGACACTGACACTGACACACTACAGTACTAAATAATAATATAATAATAATAGTAGAGTAGTTCTTCTTCTTCAGAGTAGTAGTAGTACAGAGTAATAGTCAGTAGAGTAGTAGTACTAGCAGCAGTAGTTCTTCTTCCTCTACTTCTCAGTAGAAGTAGTCACTATCACTAGTACTATCACTGTCACTAGTAGTAGTAGTTCTTTTCTTGTACATCTTTAGAGTGATAGTAGTCAGTAGTATAGAATAGTGCTAGTTTTTATAGTTCCTGTTCTTCTTAGTAGTGACGTAGTAGTAGAAGATCCTATGAGCAGGAGTACTATCACTATCACTAGTAGCATCACTATCTCTATGATTATCTCTAGTAGTAGTTCTTAGTAGATCAGTAGATTAGTAGAGTAGAGTAGTAGATTAGTAAATTAGTAAATTAGTAGATTAGTGGAGTAGAGTAGTAGATTAGTAAATTAGTAAATTAGTAGTTTTAATTCTCAATTCTCAATTCTCAATTTTTATTCCTACTTTTCTCCTTCTCAATTCTCAATTCTCAATTTTTATTCCTACTTTTCTCCTTCTCAATTCTCATTCCTACTTTTGTTGAAGTCCGTTCCTACTTCTCATTTCGCATTCCTACGTTTTCTCCTTCTCAATCTCAATCTCAATTCATTCGCATTCGCATTCTACCTATAGATGATAGACTATAAAATATAGAGTAGAGTATAGAGTAGAGTATAGAGTAGAGTAGAGTAGAGTATAGAGTAGAGTAGAGTAGAGTAGAGTAGAGTAGAGTAGAGTATAGAGTAGAGTATAGAGTAGAGTATAGAGTAGAGTATAGAGTAGAGTAGAGTAGAGTATAGAGTAGAGTATAGAGTAGAGTAGAGTATAGAGTAGAGTAGAGTAGAGTATAGAGTAGAGTATAGAGTAGAGTATAGCCTATAGAGTAGAGTAGAGTAGAGTAGCCTATAGAGTAGAGTAGAGTATAGAGTAGACTACTACTCTACTACTACTCTACTACTACAGACTGTTGAACTGCAGCATGCTTGTGTGACCAAAATGTAAGATGCATCAAGTGAGCAGATACAACATTGGCTATCCTATTATTAGAAAAGACTGAGCAGTGTTACTAGGTTAACAATGCTAAATGAGCCTGAACATGGGTACATGGCGTTTGCATGCAGCCCAGTTGGAAGTCTATAGAGGGCGGGCTTGCCCCGTGTGTAGAAAAGGGCAGACGAACATTCTCCAATAAATGAAAAAACTGATGAAGCTTTCTTAGTCAGCAGTTATAAGATCAACATATATTACTTCTTCTTATGTAAAGGAGTTAATTGATACAGGAGAATATGAAGATATATTGCCTAGTGTGCAACACAAACTACTATAAACTACTTATTACCCTATACTATTGAATACAGACTAATACTACTCTATTATATTATTATTTAGTAGTGAGTGAGTACTACCCCTCAATTACATCACCATTACAGATACTCATTTTAGTGCGGGTAGAAAACTGGCCAAGAGTGCGTGTAGAAACTGCGAATGATTGATGCGAGCGACGGGTACGCTAGAATACCGACTAGTCAATCAATGTACTGTCATGTATGAATGATAAATGTACTGACAAGAATTAATACACTACTAAGAAGAGCTACAAGAACTACTAGTCAGTGACTATACTATAGACTAGAGTATTAGTAAAAATACACTATTAATTATGATTTTATTTTATTTGATCTGACAATTGACATAATAAGTATATTGTAGTGGTACTAATAGAAATACTAAAAGTACTATCTACTCAATAGTTAGTTCAAAGTCTTAGTCACAGTTAGTCAATAGACACTTTAGGAACTACAAAACTAGACAGTGACCATACAACTTTGTATTCTCTGCAAATCAATGGAATATGGACTATATAAATTTCCTTTGGTGGGAATTCATCGAGGAATAGAGTTACAAGTGCAAATCGTATGAAAGAATATAACATAGAGTGTAGGCCCTAGAGTAGAGTAGTCTACAATCTCAAAGAGTAGTGTAGTCTTCCCTAGTATGCCTTTAGTGCCAGATAATGGGAATTCAAGACACTGACACCATTGATGTAGGGATGCCGTTGGCTGTCCTAAAGGAATTGAGTTGACTCAAGTTTTGCCTCGCTTGAATGATGAGGTCAATGAGGTCCCATAGTCAGGTGTATACGTATTTTTTCTAAAAGTCTAGTCATTGTATAGGTCATACTTCTATATAGCTCTTTTGAGTAGTATTTACAGTATATACTTGTTCTAGTGTCTGTACTCTGTAGTTGGTTATAGTACTTTCTATAGTTCATTCTATGGCCGGAATTAACGAATACAATCACTATTACATCTGCTCTACTCTATCTACACCCTCTAGACAATACCTTGTGGATAAATAGCCTGCTGTAGCGACGTGAATTGGGCTGCTAACCTAACACCAATCCATGATCTTGCCATTTCTGCCAGCCTAGTCTATGCTAGGTTCTAGGAACGACAAAGAATATATAATAAAGGTTTTTAAAGAGACGCTATTTGTGAAAGAAAGAAACACGAGTCACATGTACATATTATTCCAGACTTTAGGGGAGGGCTATTGATAGTCTGACAATTAATATAGTTTGTAGTCTTAATAGAAGTCTCTATAGTAAGGGATGAGACTGGAGGGAGAAGTGAACTAAAATCTACAGACAGTAAGAACTAGATTTGGCTCATTGCAACTGCATTCCTATAAAACCCATATTCCAACTTTATAGACTAGTGCTAAAGCTTTCCCTTCTGTTTAAATTACTACAACTACTACGATTAGAAATTTTTTTAGTAGCATATAGTTCTTGTTCTTGTCTTTATAGTTATAATCCTCATAGTAGCTAACTATAGTCTTCAGTCTAAGAATACTAGGTCTACTAGATCTAGAACTAATTCTATAAATTACTAGAAATTGATCCACAACTATTACACAGGATTCCTCTTTCCCATACTAATACTCTATGATCACTAGGACCAGTACCAAATACATTTCGGAGAGTGAGTAGTCTACAATCTCAAAGAGTAGTGTAGTGTAGTGTAGTGTAGTGTAGTAACTACACTGGAGTCGCGAAAACGTCCATTCTCTACTCCAACATGGCACGGCTTCTGTGGAGATCCACACCCAAATCCACCCGAACATCTCTATTGGCTCTTATAACGGTCAGTACTGCAATTCTAGTGATAAAAATCAGTAGCCGTGAAACTGAAGATACAAGGCCTATTCTGAAGGTCATCGTTCCATATGTGCAGTTGGTGCCCCGATATGCGATTATCTACCCATGGGTATTCTTCACGGCCATTTTCGCTGAAGTTTCAGTATTCTCGTTCTTACTCTCTTTTTCAGTCTTGTTTATTTCCACTGGCTACGTGGAGAAGTTCTGGGGCTATAAAGAGCTGATGAAGTTCCTCATTTTAATTGGTACCTTGACCAATTTCTTCACAGTTATTGTTACCATTGTGTGTACTATCTTTCAAGGTGATTTTTCAGGAATGGACCAGCCACTTGGAGGAGGTATTTCCTACTACTTTGGCTTCTTGATAGTGTTGAAACAGCTTATACCGGAGCACAATGTGATGCTCTTCCAAGGCCTCATCAATTTTCGTGCCAAGCACTTGCCATTCATAGTCTTGACTTTGGTATTGGCATGGTCTATCTTTATGAGATCACTCTACCCGGCATTGCCGTCGGTTCTCTCTTTTTTTATCGCATACAACTACTTGCGCTTCTACCAGTCTGTTTTCTCGGACCCTTTACTTCCCATCACCACTGCCAGCGGAGAAAACAGTAACACCACCATGATTCGTGGCGATGCCTCAGATGCCTTCCAATTGGTGGAGTTTTTTCCCAATGTCATCAAGCCGTACTTGGCCCCGGTGTTTTCAGCCATCTATGAGCTAAGCGTGTTTATAGGTCTTGTGACGCCATTCAACGATGAAGCCATTGAGCAGAGTAATGCCCGTTCTCAGAAGTTATCTTTCCAATTGAAGCAAGCCAATAGGCTGCTTTCCAATACTGTTGCTGAACGGAGGAGGCAGGTAGCTTTACAGGTGATAGAGGACCGTGGCTCACTGACATAATAGACACTAAGCAGTGCTCAAGATACAAGGGAGGCAATATTTGGCACATCTACAGTTGTACAGTTTGACGCTTGTTCATTGCTATTCTACTGTTGTATGGTTTACTTGTTTCTGCCATATTCTCATTGTATACGACTGTATGTAATATTCTAAATGTGAATAATCCTAAGCTCTAATAATTCTATACTTCTATTCTGATAATAGGATTCAAGTATTTGCACTACTAATTGAAATTTCACGTCGGTTTTCCCGCTACACTAAGGTAACATACACACTAACAGTCTTACATAGAGGCCAGCATGTGATGCCCAAAACCTTTTGAATAAGCTGTTAGACCAAGATTTCCGAAGATTAGGTTCCCAAAATGGAGGGTATTCAAAATACACCAATGCAGGAAGTGACATTCAAGTCATCAAGGGTTTATAAAACACTTCCACAGGACTGGTCTCCATATATTATCATGTAACCTGTACTGATCAATTGCTTCGGAACCGAAGCGAATAAGCTTTTATGTGGACATCTAATTTGGGTTTGTAGATTAGACCGAATGAACGTAACGCTGTACCTTCTTGGCAGCACGTATATGATTATCTCTGGGGTCCGAAAGATGTCGAGTTTGCAATGTTGATGTCAAAACGGACACTATCAGCGTATTAGCCTACCAATAATTGATGTGAAATCTGTCCCATCACAAAGGGTCTCATCATCTGTAGAAATTGTATCGAAACCCTTTGGGTCTGGACATATGACTTTGTTTTTTTTTTTTTGGACATCCCATATTTTGTCAATATAATCTTGTAAATGTAGTTTGATATTGATGCCGAGGAATTTCCTGGCTTCTCCTAAATGTTTCATAACACTTCCTTCGTTTTTGACATGGATAAATCCCTTCCAAGCACTAGTAAATCATCTACATAGTGCCATGAGTACTAACGAATTGTTAGTTCGTTTGTAATAAATGCAATTTTCATTGATTACCCTCTTGAAACCCATTTTAGTAATGGTATCGTCGATCACTTTGTTCCAGACGAGAGGGGCCTGCTTTAGACCATATAGGGATTTGTTAAGTTTCAACACGAACTTTTCTTTGAAGTCTTTGAACGGTTTCAAAGGGAAACCAGGCACTTGTAGCATGTATATGTCTTCGGCATCCATTAAGGAAAGCCGTCCATCTGATGAATAAGCATTTTGTGATGTACTGCGATAGCGATGAGGGTTCGCAAAGCAACATAGGAAATGACTGGAGCAAAAGTCTCCTGATAGTCAATACCTTTCACTTGAGTATAGCCTTTGGCAACCACTGTTGCTTTATAAATACAAATTGTCTTTGTGAAAACCCACATCCTATAGGTTTAACACCTGGACGATAGACGACCGGAGAAAACGTATTGTTTTCTTCATGTGCTTTCATTTCTGATAAGCAGGCTTCTTTCCAGAATGCCCAATCCTCTGATCTCTGTACCGCAGCTAATGATTATGGAAGTTGATGTGAAATATATGAGCACACTTCCAACAAGGAGAAGAAGCAGGTGATACAAGACTTGTTATCAAGCAAAAGTCTTTGTCCATGGGTGGGCAGTACACTAGCATCTGATCAGTCCGTGATCAAAGTCAAGCGGAGTACAGGAACTATGCATGTAAAGAGGTAGACGTCCAGTCCGCTTGGTACATAGGTGCATTAGGAGGACCAAGTAGTAATCAACCATGGGGACTGATCAATATCAGTATCCCAGTTAGGAGTAATAGTAATAATAATATCTTATACTAGAAGTATTTCTGGTGGGTCTGGAAGTGGAGGACATTTTGGTATGTCCTTCCCCAGGTAACTATTTGATTGACTATAAAATGGTGCGGCTCCTCCTTTTATCATTCACTGCATATAGCCCAGCTAGGGCTATTTTCTTAATTTAGGAAACAAAGAAATAGCACAATAGTGTGCACAATGCACCGCGCACCAGATGTTTCAAAGATAAACCAAGTCTATAAAGCCTGATTCCCACCACTGCAAAACAATCAAACATAAATAATTTACAGCACATCAAGAATCTAACATTACTAGTATTATGATTGCATCAGAGTCTACAGATGACTGACAGGATCAAATTAGTATTATGAAGGTATATGCTTATGCCAAGACTGACACCGCATCGCAGTCGTACGCAGCCAGTCTATATAAGTACCCGTCCCTCTCCTTAAGGAAGCATCACAAATACCTTTGATTATTTTACCTGTGACTAGTTAAAAGACTATTTGAATGCTATAATGACTAGCTGAATGCTATAATGACTAGTTGAATGACTAGTGTACGTATTTTTTTAATGAGTAGTAAATGATCAATGCCATGTCTGAATATTAGGATGAAGCTACTGGGGAATTGCGATTGCCATGTCACAGGAAGTAGCTTAATTCAGAAATATATTACCGAAATTTGGCCGGAATATAAGACTTAACTAGTACCTATGACAAATGCAATAATGTCGCAGCCTTCACTGCACCAGATGTGATGAAACTAACTCAGCTCAACAAACAATACTTAATCTGCGAGGTAATACAATAGTCCCATATAATCTACCATACTTATATAATTGTCTCATCTTACTGTCTCGATTGTCTGGTACTACCGGTACATCCTCAAATATATATAAATACTCCAATAATAGGAAGAATTTATTTTATCAGGTCCATGAGGTACAGTCCAGACATGTGGAATGGATGAGTCATAGATCATAGTCTTGTCAAGATACCATCTATCATGAGATTGATGGAGATACTTAGTTTAGTAATCGTAGCTGGACATGTACAAATATGGAAAGGGCGAAAAATTGGAGTCATTCACAGTGCTCTCAAGTCTAGAAATACTGCTTGGCTTCATCTAATGGCTGCGATCATCAGGTCTCGGATCATTGAGTCCATACAGACCGGTCCATAGTAAATAGTCTCACTAGAATAGGAGATACACAGTGGTAGATGGTTTGTCATGAAATAGATCCGTACACCACATACTTAAAATCACGTATAATAAATACTCAGTAGAAAGCTCGGGGCGCGGTTGCAAAGTACACCCGTGCACCAGGAAATATCAGGCAAAAAGAGCCCAACGCCAAAGGCTCCAAATGGGCCTATCATAATCAAAACAATGCCCTAGTTGGAACACCGAGAATCATAGACGGTCTAGTAAAAGCCTTAAAGGATAAAAACCTGTACATCAATTTCATTTTCTCGTACATGCCATTTACATAAAAGTATTTTATATCTGCAAAAGCTCATTTCTAAGTGAAACTAGTCAAATCAGAGAGATGGCATGGTGATAGGTCCAGAAGACTCTAAGTCCAGAAGACTACTCCAAGTCCCGATCATTATCGTCTTGTAAAAAGTCCGCCACTAACTTGGACTTGGTACAATGTCCCTTTGTAGCTGTGGGGTCCCAGAGTTGGGAGAATAACCAACTGGGTATTAGTGATTTCCACCAGGGATTAAAGGTATCTATAATATTAGCTTACCTAATCACTTAGAGCCAGGAGTCGTTAATATCTGAAGCCCACTAAAGAATTTTGGGATTTCTGTTTGATTATATGTCAAATGAGGTCAAATTGTAGTGTAGTACTATATTTACTATATTGTGTTACACCCTCCATGGGTAGTCATGTTATTTATAGAATCATGTGAATACCACTAGTATAAAACTTTTTAAACTCCTTTTAAAATATTGTCGTTAATAAGAACACGTTTATATTTTAAAAGTAATTTAATCTTTTTCTAGAGCCGTACATCCCTTGCCACAAACTGGAACGGCTGTCTCATTGGACTTTAACAAATCTAACAAGTGAGGAGATTCGGTGTAGTTCTCTGTCATCATATATTCAATCTCTGTCTTAGAAATCTGTATTTTTTGTTCCCTGTTGATTGGGATTTATCAATAGTGCAACAGCTCCCTTATATATTGGAGCCATTAGCGTTTATTGCCTTATTAGGAGCAGTGGTTTGTAATCATTGTCAATTAGGGAAAACACTCGTCTAAGGCAGACTGCTAGAGTGCATTATGTGCTCACTCTTGGCCTGTCTCTGTAGTCCCACCAGATATGGGTGTCGGTGTCTATTAAAGGGTGGATGAGTGCACAGACCTTTGTTTCGCACTTGACATGTTGCGTCCATGTCCGTGTCCTCCTTAACCTGGGAGTGCAGATAACCTGAAATACAGGTCATATTTCTAACAGAACCAAACGCTTGTATAAGGCAGAGTCTTTGGGTGTTCTAGTGGAACACTTTAGTGATGATGAAAGCGGCCAAAAAGTAGTTAGCCATAGAAATAGTGTGAATATTAAGCTTATTTAATATTTTTATTTTAAAAAGTTATATGTTTTTGTTAGCAAAAGTGCCATTTTTTACTGAATAAAGAGATTTTGTATATAAGTGTAAATAATTATATTTTATTAAAACTATTAAATTGAATGTACATTTGATATTCTAGAGTCTGTGGCTTTCTATTTGGAAGTTACACTTTAGACTTTTTTCTCTGTATTTTTCTCTGTATTTTTCTCTCTCTCTTTCTCTCACTCACTCCCTCTTACTCTTTCTCTCACTCACTCCCTCTTACTCACTCCCTCTCATATTGAAACGTGCGAAAAAGCAGCCCGCAATAACCAATTCTTCTCTCCATGCTAGCAGGCATGAGATTCCGTCCTAAGAATACCTCAGGAGTAGCTTTGGCTTCGGTGCCGTTCTCAAAGTCACAACCTCGCAGTGTCAATTCGTATAGAGAAAACAAGACTGTGGTGTTACTTGTGGTACTTTTCATTATATGGATCGTTAGTCCATTTAAAAGGGTCCGCTCTTTGTTTGCTACCACTCCCAAATACCCTCTGGCCCATCCCTACGGCAGTCTTTACGTGGAGAAACTGAGCTCCCCCTTCATATTCCCAGCCCTTGAGAATTTGGATTTACTCAAGGAAATTGGCATTGAAGGGCTCTTTAACGTGGATACTACGCGTAATACCATCAAATCGTTGAATACGTTGGATGATATAAATCCACAGAAACAGAAGGCTATGGAGGAGGCTGAAAATGCAGATTCAGACCAGGCACGGGCTCGTAACCTGTTCAAAAACCTCGAGAAGCTTGTTTACAGCCCCAAGTCCACCAACGATTACCCGAAAGTGGTAATTGTGACGGTTGTGGACTACGAGAAATACAGCTTGGACTCTTTGACCACCATCTTACAGAACAGAGTCAACTATGGCTTCACCAACAACTATGGCGTATATGCACGCTACTACCAGGAGTTCTGCCCAATGCTTAATTCGTTGCTGTTCTTCCTCGAAAATGAACGGAAAAAATGGGCCCGTGTCTACGCCATGCGGGCTGCCATGTTTGCTTTCCCTCATGCTGAATGGTTCTGGTACCTTGATGAGGATGCGCTCATAGTGAATAAAAAGGTAGATATCTTGTCATACCTCTTGAACCCGAATTCTTTGCGTGGCGCCTTATTACCCGAGCAGTCGGTGATGCCTCCTTGGGGAGCCATCAAGACACACCGCTACTTGCAGCCCGAGAACGTCCATCTCTTATTCACGCAGTCCCCCAATAAGATCGAAACAAACTCTTTTTTGGTCAGGAACAACGAAATTGGCCGTGCGGCATTGGACATTTGGGTGGACCCGCTCTTTTTAAACTACAAGAATTTCCCTTATGGGCCGGACCTGGCCATCTCACATATCTTACAGTGGCATCCGTTCCTCTTGAGCAAAATGGGCATTATCCAATGCAGAACCATCAACTCTCTCTATAGTGACTCCACCGAGTTGAATCCTGACTCTGACCATACGCACTACTTCAACGGGGACTTGGTTGTCCAGTGGTCCACCTGTACTGACAAATCGAGCTGCTCGCGAATTTTGGATATGTTTTCCGACAAGAAATAGTATTCTAGTATTATTGAATAGTTCAAATCCTACTCAGGCTCCAAACAAATAAATTGATAACTATAAAAATTTCTCAATGATTTATTCTTTCTAAAACAACCTTGGACAAATTCCTTAGAAAGCTCTGGAAGCGTAAGGTGTCGCAAGCGATGTTGGGGTGAACGACCAGAAGGTGATCTGGATATTATTACTCAGCCACCATGAAGATACCCTGCCTGTATCGTTGTGATTGGTTCCTCTAGGCTGGAAGATACCCTGGAAAGTAGCCAGTATGCCAGAACCAATGTTTTCAGGTACATGACTGGCAGCAATAGCTGGAGCAGCAATGATAATCACAAAGAGAATAAACACTAAAAAGTACAAGGTACAGTACTTTCTTACCATTCTCTTTCTCAACTTAGCCTGCTTCAACGAGAAGATAGGTGGTCTGATGAGTCTCGAGGGCTTTAACCAGAACAACATGGTAGAGTGCCATCTGTCAATCAATGGGATAATAATCACAGGCAACTGGAGGAAAAGAATCACGTGTGCCAAGATAAAGTCTCCGGCAAACTCCGACATCTCAATGGTCTTGGCACAGAATTCTCTGGCTGGCTGAGTGAAAGCCATCCAGCCCATACCACTGCCGTACCACTTACCAGTCCAGAAAGCAGTGTTGGATTTGTCGTTCTTAAATTCTCTGGTCAAGAAGAGCAACGTCAATAACTTGAACAACAATCTCTGGATGTAGATCATGGTCACCACTCCCAACAACATTCTGGCAAAGTTGAATCCTTCCAACACCCACATGACAATGAAGAAGATCAAGTGGACAACAACTGCCACACCGTGTGCCACACCTGCAATCACAGCTCCGGTCTTCTTGCAGCACAATCCCAATAATGGTCCTGCGCAACATGCCAAAGCAAGACAGATTCCCAAGCACCCCATATCAATGAGGACTGGCGCCAAAGCACACACAAGCACTCTCACTGTAGAGTTAACTGTAATTGGATCGGTGGATGATCTTCCGGACACTGCGTATCTAGTAACACCAGTTTGAGCATTGATGAAAGTGTAAGCAACAAACAAAGAAGCCGTGTAAAAGACACATGGGAAAAAGTCTGCAAACAAAATGTTGGTTCTGTGAGCCCTGATAGCATCTCCTGCACTCTTCTCGGAAATGTCTCCGGTGATCTTTCTCTTGAAACCGGTGATTCTCGATCTCGAGAGCTTGACGTATCCAATCCACGAGTTTCTGTGCCATTTCGTGTTACCACGAGAAAGCCATCTGATAAAGTCACGGTAGTCAATGAAAAAGTCCTCCCATGCAAATTGATGAGGGTTGAAAAGGAAAGGTGAGAACATCAATGCGGACAACGATGCCCAGAACCATAGCAATGGCGCTTGCCAATGAGCAACGGAACCAAAGAGAATAATCAACATGGATCTTGCGCCCATGTAAATAGACGAGTCTGCAAATCTGGAAAACAAGATGGAGAACGGAATACGCGATGTAGCGAATCCTCTTCCGGTGGAAATATATCTGGCACCACCAACAGTCAAATCGGTGATCAACGAAGTGGAGTAAATCTGAGCAACGAAAACCTCAAAGAATGGAGACAACGAGATAAAATGTCTGCAGAATCTCTGCGCAGCTTTCCAGAGACCTCTCTCAATCAATTCTTGAACTGCCAATGGGATAAAGGAAATGAAGAAAACGATAAAGATCGACAATGTGTAACGTCTAATCCAATCAACAGCAGGTGCCAAGTTGTAACATCCGAATGGTCTCAATCTATCGGTAATTGGAACGTTCTTGTTGTAGTCACACAAGATGGATTCGTGGGCCAAGGCGTTCAAGTTAGCCAACACCAACATAAAGGTTTGCAAAGACAATTGAATGAACAAATTGTTAATGTGGAAACCTGGGTGTCCATAGTAAAAGGACAAGAAACGGTCCAAAGGCAACTGTGTAGACAAGTAGTAGTATTCTCTGGACAACATTTGCTCTCCCATACCAGCACCAATCTTGGTGGTAAAGTTACAGATCGAGCCGAAACCCATATCTCTTCCCTTACCACACTGGTAGTACTCACAGTGCTTGATTCTTCCACCTCTTAACACAGCAGTCATGCCGGCATAGATATCCTCGTTCAAATGTAAACCCTTTTGTGCTTTAGAAACACCACCTCTGGTCAACATAAAAGTAGCGTTCAAGAAATCTGGATGTCCATAATGCAACTTACCTCCAATCTGAGCCAAGGTTCTTGCAAACAAAGTACCGAAAGTTTGTTCTTTACCAGCAGCAACATCACCCAACACACCCGAGTTCTCAGAGAAAATGTATTCTCTGGCACCCAAAATAGCAACGGGCGATGTTTGCACATCTTCGGATTTGGACAAGTTAGGAGCGTATGGGTTCACATGTTCAACATTGAGTTCCTCGAATTCTGCCAACACAGATCTGATCTTCAAACATTCCTCAAGGTAGTTGTCTTGATTGGCATCAACCAATTGAATGTATTCACCTCTGTGGAAAATAATCGAGTGATTCTGGTTATCCGACTTACCGTCACCCAAAATAGGATTACCTGACAATTGCACCCTGAACTTGGGACGACGTCTACCATTTTCCAAGACTTCACAGTGACCATCAATCAAAGCGGAATAAACACGAGGTTCTTCGTCTTCGTTCAATGGTGGCTCCTCATCCAAAAATGCAATCTGTAAGTCTGGGTAGGCTCTCAACAAAAATTCTGCGTTTTCCATTTCATCTTCCTTGAATTTAGCCAATCGTTGCATGGAGACAACGAACTTAAACTTTCTTCTGGCCATTTTTTCCAAGGCCATTTCCAATCCTTCTGGGTCACCGCCAAAATATTGAACCAACTCTGGGTTCTCAACACGGTACAACAACTTGATTGCTCTTGCGTAGTTCATAAATCCGGACACAGTACGGTACAAAGTTTGAGATCTCAAGGAGGCCCAGATTCTAGTTCTCAAAGTATACTCTGGAGCAGCAGACT
This sequence comes from Metschnikowia arizonensis, assembly GCA_002370875.1. Lineage (NCBI taxonomy): Eukaryota > Fungi > Ascomycota > Pichiomycetes > Serinales > Metschnikowiaceae > Metschnikowia > Metschnikowia arizonensis. Next base: position 48,201 of record NLAU01000990.1, on the reverse strand, counting down.
TGAAACCAATACAGTAGAAAGGCAAATCATTGATCTTGGATTTCAAGCCGTCTTCATTCTCCTTTTCTTCCTCATCTCCATTTTCGAAAGCAGCGGTTTCTTCAGCCAAAATCTTAGTATCCTTCACGAAACAGTCCCACTCAACAGGATGCAATTGTTTCAAATATTCCAACAATGTGACTCTGGAGAACTGGTCATCTTCTCTAATAATTTCTCTCAAAGCCAAAAGAATCTTCTCGGAGTAGTGAGGAGTAAACACAGTGAATGTGGGCATGTTGTCAACGGGCAAAGGCTCCAAGATTGGGGTGGCTAAGGACTGAGCGAAAAACGAAATACGTCTCTCAGCTTCGGAGTTTCTAGGGAAGAACTCAGTCTCGAAGTTGTTGTCATCTTGAGACACAAAGAAGGTTGGGGCTCTGAGGGTTCTCTTACCTTCAACCTCAGATGCAACTTGATGGTACAACAACTTTTGAACGTGGTCAATGGCCAACAAATGTTCTCTGTACATGGAAATGATGATGGCATTCCAAACTTGAGAAATCAAAACCTTTGGTTTGTACTTGATCTCCATTTCGGTAGTAGCTAAGATTTTCAGGTAGATTCTCTTTGGCAATCTGGTGAAAATGTTTCTCCAAGGGGTCAAGATAGAAATACCCAAGTAGAAAGAGCGACCAACGGAGAAGACACAGTTACAAACAATGTACCACATGTAAGTATCCAAGAAGAACAAAAGCAAGTCAACAAGGATCATCAAACCCAAAACAATCTTGGCTTGTTGTCTGCACAATCTATCACCAAACCAGTAATCACCGTTACATCTCATGGTCATGGTAGACAAGTTTCTGATAGGATCTCTCAACGACAATGTCAAGAAGAAATAAGATTCAGACAACTTAGCAGCAAAAACCACAATCCACAAGAGGTAGGACATCCACATGTCCAAACCCTTCAACTTGTAGAAGTTGGCCGTGAAGTTTTGCTGTGCCAAAAAGGTTCTTGACTTCTTGTTGAGATATGGAGTAAACAACCCACCCAAAGGCATCACAGCAAAGAACAACAAAGTGGCAATGGAAATAAAGAATCCCACAATCGACAAGATATGAGCAGTCTTGGAGATGGAAGAGATACCAGCCCAGTAGAAAGTGAAAACCACAGGAGCAAGGTTAAGGATAAAAATACCAATCAAAAACATTAAACGACGGGTAAGATGCTGAGCACCGGCCCATTCTCTTGGCACGAACATCCACTCGAAACACGTGGCCAAAATCTGAATAAAACAAGCAATAACACCTCCAATAGCTGGAGCAGCCCATTTAGAAGATGGGGTAGGCTGATTGTTGAGGGTTTGAATGTAGTTCCTGGTGTACAAGGTTGGGGAATTGTAAGCCGTGTACATCCAGTAGATACAGATGTGAATGACCCAGATTCTGTTGAAATTGGTGATGAAATGAGACCATGTTCTGATTTCCTTGTAGGTCTTGAAAAAAACGTTCTTCCAGGCCACCTCACCCAATCTGAGGTATCTTTCTTCAGCTGGAATGTCAACCAATCTGGTTCCATCCTCAAAGATGATTCTGGAAATACCCTCAGGGTACCAGAACAATTGATTCACATCATCATACCCGATGATGTCGTTGTGATCCTTCTCACGCTTGACGAATCTACCCTCATAGATTTCGTACACTTGAGATCTGATAAATCTATAGATTGGAGTAATGACTCTGTTCAAGTAGTCTCCTTCTGGAACTGGCTCCTGTCTTTGTTGACATTGGGGAGACATCAAGTAATCCTGAGCCATTTTGTAAATGTAACAGAGACACTCGGAGGTGAAACGGACTTGATTGGCTTCACCCCACACAAGCAAGTAAAGGGCAATGTCCCTGACTCTTTCCTCCGGAGTCAATACATTCATCTTGGCCTTCCATTTAATTTCAGCAGCATCCAAGGAGTAGTCACCTTCTAGCTCAGAAGCTAAAGCATTCAAGTCTTGGCCATGCTCCTCCACGGCTTTTCTGGCCTTCTTGGACTTCTTGGTAGCTTTTCTAGCCTTCTTTCCGATCTTGCCTAAGTTCATGTTGGCAAAACCAATGGATTCATCCAAATCCTGCTGAGAAGCAAAAAACCACTTTTTGTAGTTGGCATTGTCACCTCCAATGTAGTCTGCGTGCAAAGACAATAAAGCCTGAGCCGGAGACATACGAGAAGACCTGGAGTCCAATAAAGTCATGAAGTAGTCAAACATATTTCTCATAGAGTCTCTCTGGAAACCAAATTTGTTGGTCAAATCAATAAAAACATCTTCAATATGCTCAATTTTAATGGGCGCTTGAGGGTCGGCTGACCATGCTGGGTATGGCAAGTTGGAGGATAATTGAAACTGCGCTGGATCATAGTTTGGGTTTCCACCGTAAATGGGGGTGGAGGCACCGGAAGACCTGGCACCACCATAACTCATTTGGGAAGGAGTGTACTGAGTTCCATATTGGTCATAGCCAGGAGTGCCAGGATTCTGCCCCCCATAACTGAAGTCCGAAAATGCCTCCGGGTCGCCGTTGTAGGCGGCACCGTGCTGAGCATAGTTCTGGTAGGCATCCATGTCATAAGCTTGTTGATCGTATGGTTGGTCCTGGTCGTAATAGTCATTCTGCTGGTATTGACCAGAGTGGCCTACATCATTGTAAGGCCCCTGCTGGTAATAACCGTCCCCTTCAGCAGGTTGCTGTTGGTTCGGGTCATAGTAGTTGTGATTGTTATCGTAAGACATCTACACAAACGTTAGTAAAGTGAAAATGAAAGGGAGTGAAGTCAAGCTGGGGCAGTGCTGTCTCAAGAGTGCGCAGCGAATTTCGGGTATGTTATGCGAAAAGACCCTTTGGCTAAGCGCAGGAAAGAATTCCAAAAATAGGTAAATTTCTATCCACCAGAAATGCATGCTGCGAATTCTGCGCATATTGCTTGAGCGCAGGAACTGCAAATATAATGGATCTATCAGCAGGCCAGTAGAAACGGTTGCACAAGAATAGGGGAAGCAGTAGAAAGCAGCTAACGACGGCAAAAGACAAAGGAAAACACAGTAAAACACAAACGAAAACACGGTAAATGACAAACGAACACATGGTGGTAAATGACAAACGAAAACATGGTAAATGATAAACAAAAACACGGTAAATGATAAACAAGAACATGCTGCAAGACTACAAACGACGCTAAAAAGACGCAAAATGACGCCAAACCGCTATTCAAAGTCTCAAATCTGTCGCCCCCACTGTTCACAATACTTTTGCTGCGCCCCGAGACCTGCATGCAACGCGCAAAAAAACATTGTCACGTGAGCATATTTCAGGCCTCAAATGTCCCAAACAGGGAAATTAATTGAGAAAAAGGGCAATGCTCTATCTGCGCAGTCTCGGGCTTCCCGGGTGCGATCCAAAACGCAAGCTGGAACATCTAATGAAATTAGAAATTGTTCCACGTTCCAAAACACTCTGTTCCACACACAGTGAAACAGCACACTCTGTTCCACACACAGTGAAACAGCAGCACTATGAAACAGCAGTACTCTGAAACGGAAACGGAAACAGAAACAGCATTTGTATCAAGTCTGAAACTCACTGGAACCCATCGTGAAATACCACACGGAGTCAGCGGATAATCTGACTTGCCTCGTATGGATGGGACTGGTCCATATAGACGGCCTGGGAAAAACTATTATAGAGTGATCTGAGGGGAGACGAATTTGGATTTGACATGCACCGAGAACAATGCGTTGCTGCAATTATCTTGATTATTGGAATGGAAAGCCTTATATTGGAGTAAATTCACTTGTTTCAAATTATTACATACCTTGCGATAACGAACAGCGACTGATGAAGAAAAGAAGAAACTGATAGATCAGCGGCGCGATTTCAGATCAAGTGAATCAGAAACACGAGGGCCGCACGACCCGTGCGAGGCGCGATGTAACGCAAGGAGTCATACGGAAGCTAGCGGTGTGTATGGCAGCTGCGGTCTGCACACTTACATACAGGACTTGCCTCGGGTAATTTTTTTTCGCCGAGGCGACATGCGTGTCTTGAAAACCGGAACAAGGTGGGATATTAAATCCGATGCTAGAGAGAGATTACGACGATGGCACTGTATACTATCGTACACTCACACACACACACACACACACACACACACACACACACACACACACTCTCTCTCTCTCTCTCTCTCTCTCTCTCTCTCTGTCTCTCTCTCTCTCTCTCTCTGATCACGTGCTGCTGCTGATTTTATTCTGTACCGAGACTGCTTGAATTTCCATTAGGTTCGGATAAACTTTTGAGTTGAGCTACTTAGGGGGGGGCGGACATGACTGTGATACATTGCTCTGTCAAACTGCGCGGTGGTACCGGCTTGCCAATATGTAATGTCGTTGTAGACAGGATTTTTTTGTCAGGAATCTCTGAAGCACTAGAAATTTTTTTTTTTTTGGACATCATGTGATGTAGAGAAGAGTGTGTATAAAGAAACAGTAGAGTGAAGTAGAGTAAAGTAGAGTATTAGAGTAGACTAGTCTACATTCTATAATACAGACTGTACAGCTCTAGATCATCGTTTCTAACATACATCTCAAAATCTATCCCGTCCAACCCAAGGCTGCAAGTTCAGAAATGATTTCATCCTCCTTGTTGATCTTGCTAATCTGCGTAGCCTCTAGAGCCTCACCACCAGCCTGCTTCATCTTCAAAGCTTCTATGGCACGGAGCTTCTTCAACAACGACCGGATTTTCTTGTCGTCAGACAATACAGGTGCACTAGTATCTGACGCATCGTCAGCCTTGGCTTCGCTAGTGCCTTCAGTGGCTTCAGCTTTCTTTGCCGGCTTCTTCTTGCGGTTCTTATCAGGCTGAACTGTTAAGCCAGGAATCACTCTTCTGGAACCAGGAGCATATGATACAGGAGTCTGCGCCATGGATGACTGCATTTCCTTCTGGTACAAGGAAGTGGATGCAACAGGAGCTCCGCTGGATCTAGCGTGGGGCGGCCTATAAGCTCCTGCCTTCTTGACCTCATCACCTCCAGACTGGCCTACTATTTTGGCAAGGTACTCTTGTGCAATTGGGAGAGGGTCAGGGCTAGGCTCCAACTGTCTCAATGCCGGGAATTTCTCTATGCTTTGGGGTTTCCAAGAGATGGTGAGTAACTCAGGGTACTCCTTGAAGTAAATCAATTTTCCAGTGGCATGCCACACCTTCAAGCCGTTATCAACACGCAAACGAGGCGACGTGGTAGCAGTTAGGATGAACCGTCCACATGGAGACCACTCACACACGGAGGTGTTGGAGGCCTCGAAACTGCACACCTTGAGGAACTTGTTCTGACGGTCATACACGTCCACCGTGCCCTGCAAATTTCCAAAACCAGCCACAAGTACAAATCTGCCGTGGGGCGAGTAGAGAATGGTATTTCTAGACGCGGTGGGCAAAGAGTGGATGGAGTTGCCTCTAGCATCAAAAAACGTGGTTTCAGAAGGCATGTAACCATAAGAAACAGCAAACTCTCGGGCCGAAGGCGACCAGGTGATGTCGTGAATAGGCCCCTCTCTCTTCAAGTCGATTCGTTCGTAGGAACCCGCAATGCCAAGCAAATATAAGTTGGTCTCTCCATAGTAAGATTTGTTACTGGAGTCGTGGTCAGTGGAGGCCAAGGCTAGCAAGGCCGTGCCCAAGGCGTTCCACAGCAACGAGCACTTTTCCGCCTTAAAAAACGACTTCAAACAGATAGGCTGCGCAAAGTTGGGGATGCTATAGATAAACACCTGAGCAGGCTTTCCAGATTTTTCAGGAATAAACACAGCTACAGCAGGGTTCAAACCCGGGCTGATTTGAAAGCTTTGGAACGTGGCACCATCCTGGGTCTTGAACCTGTGGGTGGGCTTCTTGATGTCCAAGGTGTCAGACAACTCGTAGAAATGAATCTCCTTATTATTGAGGTTCTTGGCCATGAAATTGCCGTCCTGAGTAAACTGTGGCTTCCATCCAGCCTGATGCTTACTGGACCACTTGGCGAGGATTTCTTTACACTCCACATCATACAAGAGCACATTATCGGACCATACGCCACTCTCTTTATTGAGCAAAGTAGGTTTTGTCCAGAGCGTCAAGTATTTGCCATCGGGAGAAAAATGGAGATCAAAGGTTTCCTTGATATCGATTTGTGCCACAATCTCATCATTGGTACTATTCTCCTTGGTGGAAACTATAGTGACATGTGTTGGTTGTGTATAGGCAAAGTATGAGCCATTGGCACTGTAGAGAGCACACCTGACTTCAAGAGAGGGTTTTGGGAAACTGGTGATTTCTGAATAGTCTTGAAAAAGATCTATCGACCTTGGTTGTCGGCCTAAAGTTAGTAATGAGGGAGGGGAGGAAGGGGAGGATGAGTTTGTGAGTGTGCGAGTAAGTAAATCGACTAAATTCAGTCTCTACTCTCATTAATCTCTTGAGCTTCTATCCCTTGGCTACTTACAGAAGAATTGGGTGGTTTTAGACATGGTGAAGAGGTGCAGAGACTGACGAAAAAATTTGTGCGCGCGCGAAAGTGTGGGACTTCGCGGTTCGGTTTGGGTGTAGGAAAGAAGAGCACAGAGGAGAGTTGACATGGGACGAAAGTAACCATTTTGTTATAGAGGATATTATCAAGTATTATATTTTACGTTACTACTGTACACTATAGTCTGTATATTGTGTACTGTTTGTGTTTCCTATAGCTAGTGTAGGTAACTTGTGTGTCAATGACCTGTATACTGTATATTAAGTATACTTGTTACTTTGTCCAGTATTATCTTCTCTCCTTGTGATGTCCGTGGGATATTGATTTGGACTGGATCCCCTCCTTTTGGGCTGACCCATCTATGCAAGAGAATTCTTCATATAATTATAGTAACCAGAACCCATTGGTGTAAGAGAGTAAGGCCCATGTCCATCAACTCTGCACATGTCCATCAACTCTGCACATGTCCATCAACTCTGCACATGTCCATCAACTCTGCACATGTCCATCAACTCTGCACATGTCCATCAACTCTGCACATGTCCATCAACTCTGCACATGTCCATCAACTCTGCACATGTCCATCAACTCTGCACATGTCCATCAACTCTGCACATGTCCATCAACTCTGCACATGTCCATCAACTCTGCACATGTCCATCAACTCTGCACATGTCCATCAACTCTGCACATGTCCATCAACTCTGCACATGTCCATCAACTCTGCACATGTCCATCAACTCTGCACATGTCCATCAACTCTGCACATGTCCATCAACTCTGCACATGTCCATCAACTCTGCACATGTCCATCAACTCTGCACATGTCCATCAACTCTGCACATGTCCATCAACTCTGCACATGTCCATCAACTCTGCACATGTCCATCAACTCTGCACATGTCCATCAACTCTGCACATGTCCATCAACTCTGCACATGTCCATCAACTCTGCACATGTCCATCAACTCTGCACATGTCCATCAACTCTGCACATGTCCATCAACTCTGCACATCTCCATCAATACTATAAGGTTAGCTCACATTGTATGAATTTGGTTAGGCTTATAAAATCTAACAGCCATATCTAAATATTGCTAAGTTTTGAAGTTTTTGACATTTCTGATTTTATGCGAAAATGCTAGTGACAAATGAAAACAAATATCCACCAAAATCAAATCCATGCTCAAACTGTAATATGAATAAAATATTAAGCTTACCTATGTATAGTCCTTTACTACAAACACATTCTCATAGGGAAGCACAAAATCGTCTAACAATCATTTGATTAAAGATAAAATCAACTTCAGAAGAAAAGATAATCTTTTGGTGAGACAGTACCTAATAGTTGTGTTCATTCGTTGATGGTTCGCATATGTGGGAATCCAGGGTTTATATAAACTTTTGGGTTGAGTGTGCATACCCTCGCCCTCGCCATCGCCCTCCCTTGTGCGGGTTTAGGTTTATTGCGGAATTGCAACCTATCTTGAAACAACTATAGATTAAATTACAGACTAAATACACTACTACACCAAGTTTCAGGATGGCTGCCAACTCGCAATAACTCACCCCAAAACTTTATACATAACATATGGTAAGAACTATAGAGTATTACTGGTGTAAATAGAGTATAGTGATAGGATAAATGGAGCCATCACATGACGATTGACTCGGTGGATTGTAGACCTCTCCCTAAATCTATATAAACATTGCCACTTAGAAATCAATAGACTTGAACTAATAGACTTGAAAATCACCACTTATTACAAACCATGTAGTTGAGTGTAGTAGTATAGTCATACTAGTCAGTCATTCTTATATCCTCTGTCTGTAGGTAATTAGTTAACAATTTGTAAATGCCTTTGTATTCCTTGACTATTTATTAGCTATTCTCCAAGAGGAGAATTTCAGAACATATGGGCAGAATAGACAATATTTAGTCTAGAACAGTCAGGAACAGACTCTATTATCTCTAATATACACACTTGATTTCTGAGTTTCTAAATAGGTCAAATCTGTTAATGACGACAAAAAAGGCCGCCAATGGAATGTAGAATTGACCTTGAAAATGTGGCATATTTTTCCAACCAAAATCAGAATTTATGTCACTAACAATAGCCAAGATACTATAAAAACTTTCCGGCTTTACACGTACCCTCCTAACAATGGTATCAGGAACTTGACATACATTGACCCCAACACTAATCTTCAAGAGAAATACAAGTACTTAGACGAAGACTTGGTACGGTTCCAAAGTCGAGTTTTCCGGCTTCGAGTTGTATCTGAACAATATTGAAGTCTACGGCAATGATACGTTAAACGAATTGAACTGTGGCTCGGAGTCGAACCAACTCTCAAATATCTGGCTACGGTAACCAATGGCTCTTGGTGGTCTGTATCAGAATTATCTGACATCACTACCAAAAATTACATTGTCTCTGTGGGCGATTCTGGAGCCGCTATTACCCTTTACCCAAACATCTCATATGCCCCTTATCTCACACTAATCGTTCAAGACGGTGGAATTCCCCAATTTTCTATACAAGACTCAAGGATTCTTAGAATCCATCAATGAATAAACAGAAGTATGGGGTACTAAACCTTACAAAGAGTAACAATAGTATAGTTATAGTATGTTCAGACAACGGCTTATCTTTGTATTTGACCTGACTTAATTACATTTGAGGGCCAGCCCGGTCCCACAATACTGATAGTTACTTCTACTATATATATTAGTACTCTAGTACTATCCTTATATCTCTTAGATCATCTACTAACACAATACATGTATGAGCTAACAATCACTGGTTGATAGGGAGTTTCTCAACTATTCTAGGTGTAATAAATTCCATAAAAACTTCACGGCCTAAGAAACATTCCATTATAGACTGACAGATGGAGGGTTCTCTAACTTGAAGATTCTCAATATATTAACATAACTAACTAGTAATCCATTTCCAAAGTTATTGAATGTTATATAAAAAAAGACACTTTTGGTGGTGTTGCCATTAACCACAAGAGCAACAGTACCCTGATACCACTGAAGCAGAACTTTACTAGAGAAACTTGAAGTCCCAATCTACACTTTACAGTCAGCATGAGGAGGAGGAGGAGGAGTAAAAACGACTCGAGGACATTTGCTTCGTGTCACCAACGCCTGCCTTCAAAAGGATAGAAGAGTCCGAGAGAATAGAGAATAGAGATGTCAGATCCCCCATGGGTAGTGCGGTACCCATAGGAGTAAAAATGACCTACCATGTGCGATCAGACATGGAATTGCCATAGACCCTGACAAAGCATGAAGGTAACGGCAATCGAACCATTTCCTACTCTCACCGGAATTGTTTTGCTCGGATTAGGACGTAACAAGGCGGCATGTACACATGCCCCAAGATTCTATATAAGACTCAAGGATTCTCTTTGTGAGAAACCATCCACGAATAAAAAGAGTTTTGGAAGTACTGAACAATTATAAAGAATTTAACAATTATTAAATTATATTTTATTATTTTATTATTTTATTATTTTATTATTTTATTATTTTTAGTGGTGTGTGTAGTACTCATTCACCACTCCCTCAAATCCTCATTATCACCATTTTGCAGATACTCATTTTAGTGAATGGCCTAAGTGTTGCGAGAAAGTGCGTGTAGAAACTGCCAATGGAGTGCGAATGGGTGAAAATGGGCGTGCAAATGAGAATGGCTTGACAGCGAGCGTCCTAGACCCCAGACAAAGGGAGTCGCGACTGACCATGGGGGAGGGCTAGAATACCGACTGAAAATGCACTGACAATGGACTAGTAAGACTAGTAAGAAGAAGTAGTAAGAAGAACTAACAACTAAGAAGACTAGTAAGAAGAACAAGACGAACTACAGGAAAAGAACAAGAACAAGAACTACTATTACTACTACTGACTACTGACTATAGAGATGACTACTACTCTACTACTACTACTCTGAAGAAGTACAGAAAAAGAAGAACTAGTATAAGAGCTAGTATTAGAGCTAGTATAAGAACTAGTATAAGAACTAGTATAAGAACTAGTATAAGAACTAGTATAAGAGCTAGTATAAGAGCTAGTATAAGAACTAGTATAAGAGCTAGTATAAGAACTAGTATAAGAGCTAGTATAAGAGCTAGTATAAGAACTAGTATAAGAACTAGTATAAGAACTAGTATAAGAACTAGTATAAGAGCTAGTATAAGAACTAGTATAAGAACTAGTATAAGAGTTAGTATAAGAACTAGTATAAGAACTACTACACTACTAAGAAGAAGAAGAACAACTACAACTACAAGAAGAACTACTATCACTACTTCTACTAATACTACTACTAGTACTACTCTACTACTAGTACTACTCTACTACTAGTACTACTCTACTACTAGTACTACTCTACTACTACTACTCTGAATAAGTACAAGAACAAGAAGAACAAGAAGAACTACTACTCTACTACTACTACTACTATTATTATTATGTAGTACTGTAGTGCGTGAGTAGTACGTGACAGTGCGTACTCCAACTCCCTCAATAAATCACCTTTTTCAAATACACATTTAGTGTGGGCGCGGTAACTGGCCAAGAGTGCGTCTAAACTGAGTGTAAACTGCGGGAGACTGCGGGAGACTGCGAATGACAGCAAGCGCTCTAGAAAACACACAAAGGAATCGCGACTGACCATGGGGAGGTACGCTACAATACCGACTAGTCAAAATGTACTGTCATGTATGAATGATAAATGTACTAATCAAGAACTATAACTACAATAATTATAACTGCTGTGAAGAACTACTACCCTACTAAGAATTATAACAGGAACTACTACTAGTCATAGAAATAGTAATACTACTACACTACTAAGAAGTAGAGGAACAACTACTATTAAAGATAGTGATACTACTACTACTCATAGGATCTTCTACTACCTTACTACTAAGAACAAGAACTACAACAACTAGCACTACTAAATACTACTAATTACTATCACTCTAAAGATGTACAAGAGAAGAAATACTACTACTAGTGATAGTGATAGTACTTCTACTAAGAAGTAGGAACAAGATGCTTTTGAAGTAGAGGAAAAGAATAAGAACTAGTATTAGTACTTTACTAGTACTCTACTAGTACTCTAGTAGTACTCTAGTAGTACTCTAGTAGTACTCTAGTAGTACTCTACTAGTACTCTACTAGTACTCTACTAGTACTCTACTAGTACTCTACTAGTACTCTACTAGTACTCTACTACTACTCTACTACTCTACTACTACTCTACTACTCTACTACTACTCTACTACTCTACTACTACTCTACTACTACTCTACTAGTGATGTGATAGTACCACTACTACTCTACTACTCTACTACAGACTACTTATTACCCTATACTACTCCTCCATATTCACTACAGACTACTACTCTATTATTATTATATTGTTAGATTCTTCTGTCAATCTGTTAGTGGAATATGGGGAGTCCAAGGAATCTATCATGGAGGTCGTAAACGAATGAATAGTTGGAAAACTCAGTGGTGGGCATTTCTAGGCAATCGCCAGAGTACGTTACTTATACAAAGGTGCCTACCCAGGAGAAGGGTTCCGCGACGTGGGAACAAAACGCATCAAAGAATCTAAAATTACTATTATTATTTTTGTTAGATTCTTTGATAACGTTGATACTTTTTTTGACCTTCTTTATTCGTTGATCAATCCACTATTTGGAATCAGGTTTATAGACTTTTGGGGCTTGGGTGTAAACCATGTTGCCACTTCCTAAATCCGGTGGTAGTAGGGAATGGCTGAATAGCGGTTGTAGTGTAGTTATTAGGGTCAATGACAAATCCGGCGAGTGGTGGATGGATTGGTTTCCCAATTTGGCAATCCACGTTGTAGGTGATACCCGTGAATAGATAATAGAGAATGGAGAAAGAGAAAATACTGAGCAGTGAAAATACTGAAAATAGGTACACATGAGAACCTACGCTGTATTTCAAGGGATTGCCATTGACCGTGACAAAGCGGAAATGCAAAGCAAGTCAGTTTTCCTTACTCTACACGACTGCTAATCTCGGAGATAGGACGTTATAAGGTGGTATGCACACATACAAAAGTGTATATAGCCCTAACTAGGTAAAAGACCCAGAAAAGAACTAATATTAGTGAGAATAGTGAAAATACTATCAGTGGTAATGCGCGGCGGCTCTTATAAATTAAACCTTGCCTGAGACTATTTCCCCTTTCGGAATTAATAGACGGTGAAGGCTTATTCTTTATATCATAGTCATGTTCACAAGAAGAGAGCATTTTATGACTCAAATGCTACTCGTACTAGTAACAAATCATGCTAACACATCCTCACAATCAGTGAATTATACACCATGGAATAGGTGGTTTTGAGGTACTCTGTAGAAAAATAGTATTAAATAGTGAGCAGTGAAATACTGATATTACTGATTATTAAACTCCATTCAACGCTTAAACTACACAAAAGCTTCCCTCTTCATTATCAATTTTCTAGGCATTATTTGGAATACTAAGAATAACCAAGCCCAGGCCTGAAATCCGTACATCCCCTTCCACCATGTGCCATGAGACGCGGAATTTAACCCATAAGATCTGACCGAGAAACACCACTCTCTATTTCTACCAACAAAGGTCTATATAAACCCCGGATCCCCCAGTTACTGAGATGTCTTTAAAGAAAGTAACGAATACTAAACGCCACCAAAAACTCTAACATTATGCGTATTTCTAAAACCTGAAAAGCTTAAACTCAAAAATGGAACAACTGCTAAAAAGTATTCCGAGAATTAGGCTTTGCTAATGTCAATTCTAACATAGTACAAGATGTTTTGGACATGTAAGATTCAATTCTGACACTGACTAGAGGTAATCACTTCTAGGTTGTCGATATATCCTTCTTGTATTCTGTCTAGGACAAACCTTGTGAAATTAGTGAGGTATTTGGACATCCTGGAGCTCATGGTTAACTAATACTATGGTGAAGGTCCATAGTAGGTAATCGGAGGAAAAAGTAAAGGGCAAACTATAGAAAAAGAAAATAACTTTACTCTTGCCAAAAGTACAAGATTCCTATACAATCTTATGCAAAGAACACCTACGATAGATTGCCAGCAAGCTGGAGACAGAAGAGTAAACACACGTTCAAGTTTAGCTCTCTGATAAACCAAGAAATAGAAGTAACATATGTCAGAGTCAGAGTTAATTACTTCTCCTGAAAGTTAGTGGATACGAAAAGTTTCGCTTCCGCTTGTCAGGTAGTGTAAAAGGTTTCACTTGGTGCATCAAGGGGTATGCGTAATAATCTCTCAACTAAGTGATTTTGGTGGGCCTGGATGTGGACGATATCTTGGTATGTCTTCCCCAGCTAACTGTTTGATTAAATTATTAAGGTGGTGCGAAAACCCTTCCTTTTATAATGGACTGCACTTATTTCCTTATTAGGGCAATGCTCTAAATGTAAATATTGAGTGTGCTCAATTAGGAAAACAACTCCCTCTCATTTAGTGATTCAGCGTCAGCGTGCATTATGTGCGCACTGTTTGGTGATACAAGTTTCCCTTTGGGATAAATTTAATATATATGCATATTAACTCTATACTCTATTCTATGCCATACTTGCGTTGGCTGCTTCACACCTTTGTATGGCTAGGTTATGCCCCATTTCCGCCGCTTCTCTGAAGTACAGCATGGCATCGCCCATGGCTAAGCCCTCTTCTACATACAAACCCATCTGGTAAAGTGCTTCTGCAGATCCAAACTCTTTGCATGCTCTCTCACACCACTGAAGTGCCATCTGTTCATCCCTGAAAGGAATATGTTTGCTCTCTCCATCCGTGCCTCTCATGAACCATCGGCTGATACCCAACATGGCCTCAGCATGACGCTTGAACTTGAGTGGTGAAGTGGCTGCCTTGATATACCACTGGATCGACTTGACCGCGTTGTAGGGTCGGTTCAACTCTCCTTGCTCATAAACATGTCCGAGCTTTACCTGTGCTTGGACACAAGAGAGCTTGGCGGCCCGGTTGTAGTACGACAAACTCTTGGAATAGTTGACCGGTGCAAGCTCCAATGATTCCACCACAAATTGGTCGTCGATGGTCAAGTCCCCAGGGTAAATACCTTCGTAGATCTTTCCCAATTGAAACTGTGCCAACCCTACCACCTGCTCGAGCTCCTCGAGGTCGATTCCGCTGAGCTGTATGTCGTGGGACTCCATGTCAATATCGGCCAAATTCTTAAAGTATCGGAAGAACTTGGTCAGCCGCACTTTTGGAACAACCAAGTAGATGAGGGCAACTTTGTAAATGGCTCTGTTGTAGCCCAACTTGGCAGATTCCTTGTAGTTTTCCAAGGCTAGGTCGAATGAATCTTCCAAATCTTGGCTCTCGTACAATTCTCCCAACTCGTAAAATGCCTTAAAACATAACTGATCGTATTCAATCGCAAGCTTGAAAAACCGCTCAGCCTCTTCGTTATTTTTCTCGTATCCAAAGTCTTGGTAGTATCTCTCCAAGTATGCCTGCAGGTAAAGACATCCCTGGATGTAGCAGATTTCACCGAATATTTTCTCCTTGTTCTTTATTCTGTCGTTGTTGATCTCTTTCAAGAGTTTCTGGAGATGCGTCTGGACGGATTTGATGAAAAATTGCTTGTTTGCTGAGATGTGTTCCTGCAGAATCGGCTCGCCTCGGATGTTGATGTATGAAAAGAGCTTGTAGTTGATAGCACAAACCAACATTTTCAACCACTCAAGACGAAACTCAAGACTCTTGTTACCAGAAGCAATGGCCTGGCGCAAAGCAATAAATTCCTGGATGCGAGCGTTGATCCCGGCGTCGCTGGAAAATGCGGCTTGGGGTCCATTGGAATACGGCGCTTTGTATTGTCCCGTGTTGAGTTGTTGCATTTGTTGCATCTGTTGGATGAGTTGCTGTTGCATCTGCTGGATGTAGACATTATTCATGGGCATAGATACCATACTGTTCCGGTTAAAGTCAGCGAAGCTGGTTGTCAGCTGATGTGCCCCATTATACATGTTACGGTAAATGGGGGGAGGCGGCCCAGTTATTGGAGGGGTAAAGGATGAATTTCTTCTTGAGTGCTTGGTATTGAGAGAAGGTGTGGCGACTCTGCTTGGATGGCGTCCCACACTGAACTGCTTTTCACTTTGCAACGAATTATATGAGCTTGCAGAGCACGTGGAGGTTTGCCTGTTTATATCAATTTGGGATGATGATTCGGATGTAAGTTTAGGGGAGTTTTCCTCCATGTCGTCATAAAATATGTATGCAGCGTAGTCGGATATCTGGCTGGCGTTTCTCTTAGGCAGGGCATTGTACTCATTTGTGACCGACAGAGATTTTGACAGATGCAAATTTTGTTCTTCTTTAATAGGTTTTTCTCCAGATTTCACAGGCCGCTTCTGTTCAGATGTGTTTGTAGACAGATTTGAAGAAGGACCATTAGCCTGCACGTCTAAGCTCAAATCTGTACCACTGGAAGATAAGGTTATAGGATCACCTGTAGAAGATGCATTTATAGACACGGCGCGAGATTCAGGGACAGAAAGGGGACGACTAAGAGAAGGAACGGATGCAGAGCGGTTAGACTTGATGGTGGACTTGCGCGAGTTCAACACCAAGTTATCCAGGAGTTTTGATTTTGCTTGACCGAGGAACTCGGGGCTAATAGTTTGAGGCAGATTCGGAGAGTTAGGCAAAGACTTGGCTTGAGCAATTTGTTGAGCCACTACAGCAGCAGGGTTTAACTTTTGTCTTTCCAAAGCCTCATAATATTCCTTCCATTGCTTATAATAAGGGTGAGATTCTTGGAGAGTATCATTTTCCTCATCGTATTCGGAACTGCTTCCGGAAGTACCGGAGACACCCGAGATGTCCGCACTGGACATTTCAAACAGGGAATTGGAAAAGGCTGAAGCAACACGTTGGCTAAGAACTCTCTTATGAGGCGGATATGGGGCAGTATGTTTTTGGAGATCATTGGGGGGATCATTGAATGCATAATTTCCATCAACGTAGGGACTTTGGCCAGGAGTTTGGCCAGAAATTTGACCAGAAATTTGACCAGAAATTTGATCAGAAATTTGACCAGACATTTGACCAGGCGCTTTTATAGCTGGTTGAGACGAATTTGGACTCTGTAATGTACTTTGTGAATACGGTGCATATTGCTGCAGATTATACCCAAAATGCAGTGTTTTCCCAGCAGAATAAGTTTGGTGTAAAGGAGAAGACAGTACAGCCGGTAAACTATTTTTGTTTTGAGGCAGATCACGGAGCTGGCGCAGGCGAAGCATAAGGTTAGGGTCCTTATGTGGATCAAGAGTTTTCAGCTTATCAACCGAGGATTGTGACAGCAGAGATACAAACAGAAAATCACTACCACCCGAAGAAGAAGCCGAATGAAGGACTTGATTCCCCTCAGGAGATGGCTTCGGATCATAGGACTTGGTGCGTTCATGATTTCTGAGGCGGGTTAAGAGCCCCATATCAAATAGAAATCAAGTGGTGGGGTCTATAGGCGGAAAGAAAGAATAAGGAAGAAATGAACCCACGGCAGACAGCAAAGAAGAAGAAGGAGGTGCGCGTAGACCATCTAATTATAGGTTTTAGGAAGTGTTCAAAAGTACTATTTTGCTGACGAAGGCCCGGTGCATGGTCGGCATGCAACCCTAACTTCTGCGTCGGTATGCATGAATTGAGCCATGCATGCTCGCACTTTTCCATATCCGGAGCGTAGGTAAATATACAGTAGTAGCAAAGACATAACACGCGGGACTGGCGAAACTTGCTGAAACCAATTATGAAACTGTCCTGGATATTGTAAAGGAGTGGAGTCGAGTGGAGTAAAGTGAGTCGAGTGGAGTAGAGTGAGTAGAGTGGAGTAGACTAGACTAGACTAGACTAGACTACACTAGACTACACTAGACTACACTAGACTAGACTACACTAGACTACACTACACTACACTACACTACACTACACTACACTACACTACACTACACTAGACTACACTACACTACACTACACTACACTACACTACACTACACTACACTACACTACACTACACTACACTAGACATTACTAGATGTTACTAGTTTTCTAGAATACATTTGACATTGACACTGACACTAGCTTTACACAATGGAACTTACTAGATCTATATGTATTACTATTATTAGATGTTAAAATCCTCTTTCCACTTATTACACCTTAGGGATGTACACCTTAGGGATGTACACCTTCTATTACTCGTATCAGAACATTCCCATTCTAATTTGGAGGAAAAATGATTGGCTCGCAACTTGCTAAAAATAAATGGTTGTTGATTAGACTTTAATTAGAGACCAATGCGCAATTTCAAATTAAGCGTGTGCTTCGTTCGCATGTCTAGCGCTAATACACATGTATTCGTCAGCCTTGTTTGACTGACATGTCACTATTATTGGACAAAAGCGCGCAAGGTCGGTGTGCATAGGGGCTTGTTCGTACATTAGAAAAATATGATGTCGGCAACCATAATTTCTACTATCTGCACTCCCCACTCCCCCATAGCTTTAGCCATGACTTTCCTCACTGGAAGGCTTATTGATGGTATGCATGTACACTGCAGTATTTTATGTATATTCTGCGTCATTTTGTGCCTGTATATTGAAGATAATTAGTTCAATGCGAACTAGACACATTTTCTTGTATTTCTATAATTACCAACCTACCAAACCCTACTATTTAAAAATCTTATATTACTACCATGTTAATGACCCGTGGGCGTGGCATCAAAATCTAACCAGTTCCAGTTATTGGTCTGATTATGTGGCTCATCGATAAGAATCTCATCTGTGGCCTCAAGTCCTTTGGATTTGTAGTTGCTCATATTGAACTCTGGTATCTTGGCTTCCCCAATCACAAAATTTTCCTGCTGGAACAAGTTCATGTTCAAGAGCTTGTCGATTTCATCCGACCCGGAATCTGCTGTTTGGGTATATGCAAAATTACCTAATGCACTCTGTTGACAGGAACTACGGTCAAAGTCCACGAATGACCCAAATTCTCCACTGGCTTGTACTATAGAACCTGCTATGTCTGGCTTATGGTTTGAATCTTGCATAGTCTGCGGCGTTACACGACGAACTCCCGAGCTGGCCATTTCACTGAAGATCCCGGTATTAGAACATGAAACCATGCTGTCGATAGAGTCTATGGTTTTGCCCACACTGGACGACGTCAGTCTTGACTTTGGTTTGTTTCGCTGTGATTGGCTGCTGGTTGCCGGACGCAAGGTTCCGTGGAGCTTGTAGAAAAGTCCGCAAGCATTACACAAGGTATCGCCGTGGTTTGTTGTTCTCCATAGAGGCGTAGTTCTTGTGTGGCAGTTGGAGCACTCCAACCCGGAGCTTTTCTGTGAAACCGATGACTTCCCACTATGACTTACACACCTGGATTTCGACTGGCCCTGAGATGATGTAGACAAAATCCTCGAGTCTCCTTTTAATGTGGATTCAAGCAGGCTGATATACGACGATAGGAACGATCCATCTGAGGATGATGGTATTTCTCCTGCATTATGTCGGTCACTAGATTTGTGAGCAACCTGTTGACTATCTGATGAGAAATGGACAAGGTAAGGATCGACTGGAGGTACCTGTGACTCAGAGACGGAGCTTCGAGGTGTATTGAGATTAGAATGAGAGGGGGAGAGAGAGATGGTGTTTGAATTTGAGTTTAAGATGGAGTTTGAGTTTGACATGGAGTTTGAGTTTGAGATGGAGTTTGAGATGGTGTTTGAGATGGTGTTTGAGTTTGAGATGGTGTTTGAGTTTGAGATGGTGTTTGAATTTGAGTTTGAGAGGGAATTTGAGTTTGACACGGAGTTTGAGTTTGACATGGAATTTGAGTTTGACATGGAGTTTGAGTTTGACATGGAGTTTGAATTTGAATTTGAATTTGATTTTGACTTGAAGTTGGAGTTGGAATTCTTGTTGCAATTGAAATTCTTGTTAGAGTACGAATAATAATTGCACTTTTCCATAGAACTAAATTTATGTGATGACCCCGTCGTTATCAGATTCGTCAGTGGAAACACTTCAGACCCACTTTTTATCAGAGGCGTAGTCCCATACTCTTCCTGGGAAATTTTCCTTATATGTGCAACATAATCAAACTCTTCCATGTTGCTGCTTAACAGTTGCTTCGAATGCCCAGGTTTAGCCACCTTCTGTTTAGTGGTGGACTTGTCTGACCCCATAGCACCAGCCTTGCGCATAAGTTTTTGATTCTGGATTCGCCACGCCATATTTGATACACGCTCATTATGTGGCAAATAGTTTTTGTTCTGATACATTGAAAAGATCTTGAGAGCTGAGTCATCTAAGTCATTAACAAGATCTGAAAGATGCGAGGGGCGTTTCTTCAGCATAGGCGGCAATATGACTGGGAAGATCGAGGAAAGTATGGTAAATTATTGAGGTTAGGTTGTAGGACCTAATTTTGTGTGGTTTGTGCAATTTCCCGAGTGATGTGTGAAAGAATATTATAATGGTAATTATGAAGCAGAAATTGCGGAGTATTTCGCGCAGGACTAAATGTGTGCAAATATGAGGGGAAAAGGGTTGAGCCTGGGGGTTATGAGCGGGGCAAATTGAGGCACCAAGGTTTTGTGGGGGATAAGAATGTTGGGAAAAAAAAGGAAGTTTAAGGGGGGATGTACGGGTTGTTTCACCAAGGTTTCTGGGTTTCCCGCTTGTGGTGTTGCAGCGGGGATAGTGGGGTTTTTTCAGGAGATGCTCTGTGGACACTTGTGAGTAGAAAGTGGCTTATCATTAATTTTCCAAGGCGTTTCAATTACAATCCTGCATACAGAATGTTTATTTTAAATTACACATCTCACCAACCAATATACTGAGAAATACTGAGAAATACTGAACTATGAAAATAGATTATTAAAATAAATATAGACAACCTAGAGATTTGTTGACTGTAGATGCATTAGCCTTAGATGTAGATGGGTAGATGGGTAGAAGGGTAGAAGGGTAGAAGGGTAGAAGGGTAGATGGGTAGATGGGTAGATGGGTAGATCACTAGATCATTAGATCACTAGATCACTAGATCACTAAATCACTAGATCCCGTACCTCCCTAGATGTCCAGTCCCCTAGACTGCCTTACACACACCCGGAGCCTGCAGGTCCAGCGCTCACCAGCAAATTAGTCTCGCAAATTTTGTCCGAACTGCATGCATCCCCAAATGCATCGCACTGCTCATCCAGCTTTCCACTCATACTACCTTAATGGCTGATAAACTTCGGGACTCACACCAGTACCTTAGCCAGAAAGCAAAGTACGTGGGCGTAGGAAATCCCGATACCACTCGGAAAGAATTCATCTCCAATATTCACCGCGATACCTTAGCATCCTTGGCCATGCATGACAACTTGCTCGCATACAATTCGGTAGCTTTGAACTCTCATCCTCAGTTGGTCAGGCAGAATTTGATAAAGAAAATGGCCGATCCTTTAAAAGAGGCTTCTTAAACCTTGTCTTCGGACTTCTTCAATCCTGGTCTTCAGAAAATGTCCGTTTCGTATGGACAGTGGAGACTATCATGCCCAAGTCGTTCACACAATCCACACCACTCTGACCGTCCTCCACTGGGATCTATTTTTGTTTTCGGCGAGTAGATCGGCAATGAGCCGTCGGTCAACGCCTTCACTTTCTCCTCTCCGTTTTCATGTTCTTTCTTCGATGTTTCCAATACATGAGTCTTTGCTTCCAAGCGCTCATTCAAAGTGGTGATTTTGTCCAACAACTCGGAATTCTGCTCTCTTGTTTTCTTTAACGCTGCCTCGTGTTTCTGGATTTCGTTTTGGTGTAAGGTTTCAATCTCTTCCAATGAGTTCTGGAGCTCAGTCAACTCTTCAAACGAGGGTCGCATGTTGAGTTCATGTTCTAGATCCTCAATAGTTTTTCGGAGCTTGACGCTATCGCCATTGCCTGTGCCTTTGTCCAAGTCCTCAATTGTATTTTTTAAACGCTCGATATCTTGTAGCAGCGTAGCCAACTTTTTAGCAGACCCAGATAACTGTTTCTCCAAATCAATACATTGGATAGTCTTCTCGTTCAACTGTTTCTCCAACTCGATGCATTGAGTGGTCTTCTTCTCCAACTGTTTCTCCAAGTCCTTTGCTTTCGTTTCCAATTGCTTCATCTGAACTCCCATGCCACTCTCCTGTTCATTCCATTCTTGTACTGACATCTTATTAAATTCACACAGCAAATCATCCACATCCTTCAGAGTCACCTTCAGAGTCACCTCCTCCAATTGGAGTTCAAGACTCACAATATGTGATTCCTTAGTCCGGATCTTGGCTTGCATATCCTGCATCATCATTTCGATGGACGTGACATCCTGTGTCAACATGGCCATTTTCTTTTGTAGCTGCTCTCTTTCGTGTTGCCACTCCTCTCCAGTGGTAGCCGTGTCCGCCAGTGTAGTTTTTTTGCGGAGTTCCTCCAACTCTTGCTGGAGCTCAGCATTCTTAGCAACTAAGTCATCATTCTTAGAGACCAAGTCATCATTCTTAGCCACCAAGTCATTATTCTTAGCCACCAAGTCATTATTCTTACCAGCCAAGTCCCCATTCCTAGCCATCAAATCACCATTTCCCATCCCCCCCGAACTACTCATCAGGTTGAGCTGCTCCTTCAACTCACTCACTTGCATCTCGTACAAGTTCTCAGCCTCTTGTTGCGAGCTAACCATAAGCTCAAGACTCTGGCGCCATTCTTCACGGGCCTTTTCGTACTCCAGCTTCTGCTTTTTGATCTTACGATCCTTCTCCTCCATACTGAGCTCATAATCCTCCAAAACTGGCTGGAGCTTATCAACGGTACTTTGTAAGTCCGCGAGAATGGCCTCCTTCTGCTCGTAGTCCCTGCACTTCTGCTCGTACTTGAGCTTCCATTCCAGAGCATCTTGATCGGGTTTTCTGCCCAATCCCCCGGGCTTTTCCGTAATGACTTGTCTGGAACTAAGTCTCCGGCCGTCATTTCTGGATTCGGGTCTTCTTAGCGA
Organism: Metschnikowia arizonensis; assembly: GCA_002370875.1. Classification (NCBI taxonomy): domain Eukaryota; kingdom Fungi; phylum Ascomycota; class Pichiomycetes; order Serinales; family Metschnikowiaceae; genus Metschnikowia; species Metschnikowia arizonensis. The sequence continues at coordinate 25,547 of NLAU01000990.1, read as the reverse complement.
CTCTTGTCTTAGTATACCACTTTCGGAACCGGATGATAACTTCCGAGCAGTAGTAATTCTGGAGGTTTTCTCCAGTTTTTCCAGCTTCTCATAGGAAATTCGCCTCGTCGGCGTGGGTGTCCTTGTGGTTTCTGTTCTGTAGTTGGACACAGGACGATTCATCTGTAGAAGATGGGGGTTGGCCTGTAAGAGTCTTTCCCAGGGGAGAAAAAGTCCAGTTTTTGGAATTGCCACTTCAAAGTAGAGCGTACCGTTTACATCTCCACTATTCTTTCCACGGGATGTAGCCATTGGGCCCTGGAGTTCTATACCACCAAAGATTCCCAGCTTTCCATTGATAGAACCTATGTACTTAAGGATTCCTGTAGCTGCCACAGTTCCGGGAACAGTGACAGTACTACCCAAATTGCTATTCATGAACTAATGTGTAGATGTAGATGTAGATGTAGATGCAGATGTAGTTCTTGTGATTCCGATATAATGGTTACTCGCTGCGCGACTCACGTGTCACTCTATGGGTTCAGGAGAAACTATCCGAACAGCACTTCTTCCCAAGCTGCTCAAGTGCCTTCTTTCTGCAGCCACAATTCGCGAGGCTAAAGAACTTGGGTTCAAGTCTAGCCTCAATGACTTGATGTCTGGGAGTGCAAGGGCTTCGATTTCTGTTTGGAGCTTTTCCACTTGACGCGCATACTCATTGGTCTTGTAGTGGATCTCATGCGTAATCATTTCAAGCTTTTTTAAGTCGCCAAGATTGGCCTGCACGCCAAGAGGTATGAGTTTCTCCATCACTTGCTTTTCAAGACTCTCCACATGCGCAAGTTTTTGACGTAAAGACAAACGAAGATGTGCTGCTTGCGCATCCAATTGGTTCTTGTAATGTGTGTTCTTCACAATGGACTGCTTGAATGCCGCAAGTTGGCTTAACAATTTCTCGATGGCTTCTCTCTTCTGCTCCTCTTGGTTGAATTTCACTATGATATCCTGCATTTTCTTGTCGCGGTCTTTGCACTGTTGGAGCAACTGCTTCACTAGCCTGTGTCTGTTGAATGTGGCCTTTTGCAAATTGTCCACATGGCTCAAACTAACATTGGTCACGTCTTTGATGTCTGTTGTATCTTCTGCCTGTGAGCTTGCAGCGTCGAAAATTTCCTCCAATTTCTTGAGGTTGTGTGCCAAGATGTCAAAATGGCCTTGTGTGTTCAATACAAGTCTAGTCACGTACTTCATATCCATGTCTTGGGGGAGTGAAGGCTCCTTTGAGAAGCCGCCGAATTTCTCGAACTCGGTGTATTGGATGAAGTGCGATATTATCTGACCCTCGTAAACTGGCTTTTCGACTATTGCTGGTATCTTGGGGTTTTCAGCTTGCTGCTCTGTCTGTGTAGTTTCTTTCGCATTAGTGTTCACTTTAGAAACTTGACCCGATTTCTGTTCCTGTGAAAGAATATTTGAATTTTTACTTTTTTCCGTAGACCCTAACTTGGTAAAATCCAGACTAAGAGAGTATCCCAACTTTTTGTGTTCTTTTTTTTCTCCGAGCTCAGATCCATTTTTGCTAAATTTTTCTGCTTTACCTTCAAATTCATTAGATTCTTTGGATTGAGTGGATCCTTTGGATTCATTGGATTCCGTAGTTTCTCTGGATTCATTAGATTCCGTAGTTTCTTTGGATTCTCCCTCCGATTCACTTTGTTCGTCAGATGAACCAACCTCTGAGGTCTCTATACTAGACTCTGAGTTTCCTGAATCAGATACCTTCAGCAAATTAAAGCCCGGTATGAACGATTGGCCCTGGGGCGAGCTGACAGGTAAATCCTTCTTGAAATCTTTCAAAACAGAAAAAGGAGAGGGTTCTGGCTTCTCTTGACTCGAAATAAAGCTCTTCTGGGTTGGATTCCCTGCAGAAGAAACAAAAGAAAGGTCATTTGCTGCATCTCCCATAGAAAAAACAGATTTTCCGTCTGCTTGCATTTTAAAAGGACTCTGGTATTCTGAAGCTTTTTCAGAGTGGTCAAAAATACTCTTGGTTTTGGAAGCTTCAGCGATCTTGGCAAATGGGAGATCATTACCTCCAGCAAGACAGCTTCCTAATACAGAAGACGTATCAAAAGGCGAAGGCTTTTGCCCCGTGTTTCCATCAGCAAAGATGTCAGCGGTAGTTTGGGTTTTTGATGCTAATTTAGCGAAAGGAGAATCCGTGTTAGTAGCAGCACCAAAACCACTGTTAGTGGCGAAATTCAGTGTGGTACTTCCAAAAGCACTTGTTGCTGGCTTGGAACCAAACGAAGATTGTCCAAAAGCGGGTTGGCCAAACCCACTAGTCCCAAAGGAGGGAGCGTTGCCAAATGCAGAAGTGGTGCTAGGTTTGGCACCAAAGACCATTAGACCAGAACTAGCGTCAGGCTTGGCACCAAAGACCGTTGGACCAGAACTAGCGTCAGGCTTGGCACCAAAGACCGTTGGACCAGAACTAGCGTCAGGCTTGGCACCAAAGACCGTTGGACCAGAACTAGCGTCAGGCTTGGCACCAAAGACCGTTGGACCAGAACTAGCGTCAGGCTTGGCACCAAAGACCGTTGGACCAGAACTAGCGTCAGGCTTGGCACCAAAGACCGTTGGACCAGAACTAGCGTCAGGCTTGGCACCAAAGACCGTTGGACCAGAACTAGCGTCAGGCTTGGCACCAAAGACCGTTGGACCAGAACTAGCGTCAGGCTTGGCACCAAAGACCGTTGGACCAGAACTAGCGTCAGGCTTGGCACCAAAGACCGTTGGACCAGAACTAGCGTCAGGCTTGGCACCAAAGACCGTTGGACCAGAACTAGCGTCAGGCTTGGCACCAAAGACCGTTGGACCAGAACTAGCGTCAGGCTTGGCACCAAAGACCGTTGGACCAGAACTAGCGTCAGGCTTGGCACCAAAGACCGTTGGACCAGAACTAGCGTCAGGCTTGGCACCAAAGACCGTTGGACCAGAACTAGCGCCAGGCTTGGCACCAAAGACCGTTGGACAAGAACTGGCGTCAGATTTGGGGAAAGTTTTATCATAGTTGTTGGAAAAAGAACTTGTGCTAGGCGTTTTTGTTTCCTTCTCTTCTGTATAACTTTCAATAGACTTCTTAGTATACAGCAGAAACAGTTTCTGGACGCGTTCAAGGCTCACAGTACCGTTTCTGACACCGCTGATATCAAACAAGTTCCATACTAAAAGACACCCCGCGGAGTTCAAGCAGAAGAGACGAGGAAGAACTCCATTTGCTTCCTCGATTTGAACACATGGGGATACCACCACAGCCAGAGTGCCACTAACATCCAAGGCCAAGCCCACAGGTAATGTATCATCGCCAGCGTCGTCCATGGGCAATTCAGCGCGATCGGTGTCGTTGAATGGTAGCACGACTTCAGCATGCGAGCCAATGATCACGGTGCTGATTTCGGTTGTCAAAGAGTATGTGATGAAAGTATGTGTTTTATGGTCAACCCAGTTGGGGAGATTGACACAGTATGATGTAGGGGAACGTTCAACGTCTGCAAAGCCAGGGCCAAGAGGAAGTGCCTCAGCCTGTAGTTTATTCAGTGGTAAAAGCTTCACAGAAGTATGATACTCGTCCTCTTCTTCATCTCCAGGTAAGCCCACCACGTAAAAGGAGCTTTTATCCAACACAGAAACCGACACCAATGTACCACGTTCTTCAAGAGAGTATACACTTTTTTTCTGTGCAGAGAGTGACAAGACTAGCACCAGCAGGTCCTGCACGGCTATGATTTCCGAACCATCCACAGCCCAGCAAAATGCATTGATTCCATCGCCACTAAGTATAGACTCAGCACCATCTTGGAATATATGGAGATCTCCAGTGAACGTGACAAAAGCATATGAATTGTCACTTACAGGGGAAGTGTCAAAGCTGAAGATATCGGATATTTGAGACACTTTGGAGAAGTTTTCAGCATTTCCCGCCAATACTTCATCCACTGGGCAACGATATAAATGACCATCTGCCAAAGCGTAAAGCAGCTTAGCCGAACAATCAAACTTAAGGACTGTAACACGCGGGAAATCCACGCAAACAAATTCTTTGATTGCGGCGTCAGAGTCCTTCCAATTGTCAAAAGTGCTCAAATGGCCGATTCCAAGCTTGTGGGAGTTCGAAGCAGCATATAATTTTTTAACATGTGATACGTGGAGTAATTGCAAGGGCAGCTTAGGCAAGTTGGAAAAGTCAATGGGATCATCAAAAAGCAGAATACCATTACTTTTCGATACAAGGCGGAAGCCTAGATCCTGAGACACAAGCTCTTCTATTTCATGCATGGTGGAGGTTTGGTATAAGAAAAAGAGAAAGTTGGGAAGGAACGCGCAAGGGACACGTGACAGAGATAAATTGCGAGATCCCTTCTAGTCCCTCGAGTGGAGTTAATACCACTATAGATAAGATGGGATGGGTTACTTATAGCTAACATGGCACATGGTAACTATGGGCTGACGTTCAGGATAAACAGATGCATGTTTTCGGCCACTTTTCCCAGAAAATCCACATATTGGCCAGAGACTTCTTGAAAGTACATCTTCTTGTCGGTTGTTAGAGTCGGCTCTACTTCCGCCAACATCACTCAAAAGATTTGTTGGTTGAAGCCCACGAAAAGAGGTCGATCATCTTGGACTTATTGAGTGCGGCTGACAAACTTTGGCAATTGTTTTCACAGATACCAAGAGAATAGCCGACTTCTTGTAGACAAAGATTCCCGCTACTGACATCCATGGTAATAGGACATAATACAAGAGAGAAGGCTACTATGGTTAAGTTGGTTAACTTGGCTACTATGGTTAACTCGGCTAACTTGACTAGTATGGTTAACTCGGCTAACTTCACTAGTATGGTTAAGTTGGTTAACTTGGCTACTATGGTTAAGTTGGTTAACTTGGCTACTATGGTTAACTCGGCTAACTTGACTAGTATGGTTAACTCGGCTAACTTCACTAGTATGGTTAAGTTGGTTAACTTGGCTACTATGGTTAAGTTGGTTAACTTGGCTACTATGGTTAACTCGGCTAACTTGACTAGTATGGTTAACTCGGCTAACTTCACTAGTATGGTTAAGTTGGTTAACTTGGCTACTATGGTTAAGTTGGTTAACTTGGCTACTATGGTTAACTCGGCTAACTTGACTAGTATGGTTAACTCGGCTAACTTCACTAGTATGGTTAA
>NLAU01000990.1:0-20321 GCA_002370875.1 Metschnikowia arizonensis | reverse complement strand
TATGGTTAACTCGGCTAACTTCACTAGTATGGTTAACTCGGCTAACTTCACTAGTATGGTTAACTCGGCTAACTTCACTAGTATGGTTAACTTGCCTAACTTCGCTACTATGGTTAACTTGCCTAACTTCGCTACTATGGTTAAGTTGGTTAACTTGCCTAACTTCGCTACTATGGTTAACTCGGCTAACTTGACTAGTATGGCTAACTTGCCTAACTTCGCTACTATGGTTAACTTGCCTAACTTCGCTACTATGGTTAAGTTGGTTAACTTGCCTAACTTGGCTACTATGGTTAACTTGGTTAACTTGCCTAACTTGTCTAGTCAAACTGTATTAATTAGTACAGTACTAGTTATACTTAAGATACTAAACACTAGTAGTCTATAGACAGCTGTACTAGTGTATTAGAGTAGACCGAGTAGACTGTAGAGAATGGTAGGGTCTATACTACAGTACTCTCTAGTTAATCTATCATCTACATATCTATTCATGGGTTCCATGGGGTTCATTACTCCATAGAGTGTCAGGTACACAACACATCTTACCAAAAGTGCCCAAGTCTTTTCCAAAAGCTAAGAGATAAAACCTGTACATCCCAAGATGTATGACCCCAGTGTAGTAGTTGTAGGCAGAATAATCAATCATGTTGAAGCTAGCAGATTAGACAGTCAGTTATTATCTTTGATGTCGTCATGTATTACCGTACTTTGTTAAGAGAGCACTAGACTACAAGAAGACGCGACTTGGAATGATAGAATTGACTACCTAGTGACATCATACTAACCAGGCTTAGCTTATGCTCAGTTTTACACCATACGAGTGAGACGTCACAATTAAGAAGTCCCTTCCCTTTCGCAGCATCTCACCATTTCACATCCGGAGCTCCGCAGTTTCTACAATTCCCTCAAGGCTTAAGCGAAGCTCCGAGGAACATATAACACCAACGCTTCGCCTGACTAGATATATCCTTAAGGATTCCTAATTCTTTTGTATTTGAATTATACAGTGATAAGGAATTTATAATTTTATAGAAGGTTATTTTAATTTTATAGAAGGATATTTTAATTTTATAGAAGGATATTTTAATTTTATAGAAGGTTATTTTAATTTTATAGAAGGTGTTATTTAATTTTATGGAAGGTGCTATTGAAGTTTAATAGACTAGACTAGAGAGTACGTTGAGGTGTCAGGGTGCGTATAGGGTGGGTAGTAGTGGAGAGAGTGGAGTGGAGTGGGGTGAGAGTGGAGTGGAGTGGAGTGAGAATGAGAGTGGAGTGGGGTGAGAATGAGAGTGGAGTGGGGTGAGAGTGGAGTGGAGTGGAGTGAGAATGAGAGTGGAGTGGAGGGAGTGGAGCTCTCGGATCTTAATAAATGTCTATTTTCAATCAAGTCACAACCACTTGTTGAACAGTCTATTTCCGTCAAGGGCCAGATCCATACCATCAAACATGTCAAGTTTTTGATAAGTTTGTGCCTGTCATCATGGTGCAAATAATCCACGGCCATTGTTCAGAAAAAGAGGCACAGTATTAGTTGAAAGAGGTTGGTATAGGTGGTTATAGCGTGGGCTATACTATTCCATGTTCAAATGGTTCTTAATTCAGTTATAATTTAATTGACTCGGACTATGTTATAATGTGACTATCAGAGTTTCTCACATAAAAAGTAGCTACACATAAAAATCCCAATTGACTATGTTAATACAAAAGATAATATTGCAGATATTTTGATTTTCATAAAACCTCTAATGATTTATCAGTTTATGAGAATTAGATAATATGAGATTCGGAGGGAGTGTTGATGAATAGTGCGAAAGTGTATACAAGGTACATTGTTCTAGGTTAACTATTGTTAGCTATTGTGTTAAAGTTGCTATCTATGCTGACTGAGAATTTGCTGGACTTTCTGCTTTAAGCATGTGACACCATTGGCTTTATTATACTAGTATTTCTTCTCAATCTCTTTATACCAGTCATACTATATTTGCTCTCTCAATTGAGGTTATAAGTACTACTAGGTCTCCCTCCAAGCTCGTTTCGTTTATATCATGGGGTTAATTAGGAAGCCACACCAACGTCGATGAACATGTGCACAATAGATTACTCAAGGTTTCGTAATGGTGATAGATCTGAACCTGGATGATGACTCTTGGGGCTGCCAGAAGGGAAGAATGCTTTCTGACGAACCTGCTTCTTGATTAACTACTAATTCGCTTAATTATCCCATCTTATGAACCCTTTTATTTATAACCCTTTTATTTATAGCCATTACAATATTCTAACCATTTATTAATCTTGCACATACAACGGCTATTGTCTAAATCTCGAATTCCCACTTTTTTTTTGAATTTTCTGTTGTTTTTTTATCTCGCACTGTAACAATAGGACAGGCCCATGGTCTATTGTTAAGTACTCTCACCAATGCACTGTGCTATGTGTGCATATTGACGTTTCCTCACACTTGGTGCAGCCATTGCATTGCCAGAACTCGAGGCCAAACCTGCATATCCTTGGTGAGGCCGCCGTTTTACGGACAGGAAAGAGACAATATTGGACCGGAATCAACGCTCGAATTATGTCCGAGGGACCTCAAAATATCCAAAATATCCAAAATTTTTATATTTTTCGAAATATCCCAAATATCCCAAATATCCTAAAATATCGAAAAAGATTTTGCAAAATATCTTGAATTTTTGCAACTTTATTTCCGACTGAGCCCCTGAAATCTCTCCAACCATTTCCATATATCTTATAATTATTTCTGTCCTGATTCCAGTTTCTACTTCTGGTCGCACTCTCCAGTCAAGTTGCTCGCCCCCACACCTACTCCACTCATAGATTTTAGACACTGAACAATCCTTGAAGCTGGTAAATTGGTCATATAAAAGGCCTCTTTAATAAAGCCTTATTAAATAAAGACTTTCAGCGCTTTTAGTTCTACCGCTGCCAGTTCTACCGCTTCCAGTTCTACCCCTTCTAGTTCTATCCTCTTTAGGGATGTACGGATATCCAGCTCGCTTCAATAACCAAAGCGGTCTTCTGGCCCCTTCTCAGTTCCGAGATTCCGCCAGAAATACCATCTACCAACAACTCCCTGTGATTACAGACCAGTCGTCGGCTACTTCTGTTCGGTCTGCTCCTACTCAGCTTAGGCAGCCGCCGCAAACCCTGAAGTTGCGGCAATCTCTGGCTCTGAGTGTGTTTTCCTGGGGCCAACGCTCCGTGAGATCGGCTCCCTCCATTTACTCATCTTCCACCGCCACCATTCCTGAAGATAGCGAACCCGTTTCTACCACGGTCGAACAACTCATCAATGACATTTCTCTCCATGAAAATTATTGCAAGGACCAGCTCCTCCATCGCAAGTCCAGGGACCCCAAGTATGCAGGTGCCCTGATACTGACCCTAGTAGCCTCTATTGACGATAGTGAATATGAGGTCATCAAGATATCGCTCGGGAGCGATCTCTGCTACCAGAATATTCCCGAGTTCCTCGTGGGCTGGAATCTCAATGTCACCCGGTGCAAGCTCATGCTCACCCATATGCCCCGTGTGTCGTCTTCTCCTGACCTACACTACTCGCCCAACTCGTTGCCACAGTTGGTGGGTGACTTGGCCCAGATGTGTCACATCACACTTTTGCTGCCTACCATCTCCAATAAGGAGCTCATCTATACACTCTACTCGTCAAACCTATATAGCGAGAACAATTTGGACACCAACTTCAAGAAGTCCGTGGCTGAGATTTCCGTCAAGCAGTCCCGGTTGCTTCAGATTAGCCAGCAATCCAAAAACTACGCCTCTCCCATTACCCCTGATCAGTCCCATCTTACTTTTAGGTACAAGGAGATTGCAGTACGGAACTACTTGGTCAATCTAGCAGCTGCTGCCACCACGGCCCATGAATATAAGGTGCAAAGCGATGCCATGAAGAAGGAGCTCAAGGCTAGACTGGGTCCGGGAGAGAAAACGAAGCTCTCCAAAGAGGAGAAGAAGCAACTATGGGTCAAGGTGCGGTCCGATGTGTTTAAAAGAGCAGGCCTAGAAGAATAATTCAATTTTATGCATTACAGAAGGATTATTCAAAGCACCATATGGATGTTCATGATTTACAGAAAAGAAAGAAAAAAGAAAGAAAGAAAAAAGCTTAAAAACCTCTTCTCTTGTGCATCAATCTCTGATAGTGAGCCTTTCCTCCTCTACTCTTGGCCTCTTGGATCTCCTTATACTTCTTGTCAAAGTACTCGGTGGACAGGTGATCCTTTAAGATCTGCTCTGCAATGGTCTTTCCTCTGCTCTTCTTGTTCATACGTGAAGAGTAGAAGTCCGTGTTCCCCTCCACGATGGTTCCCATCTGAAAGAACTTGGGGATTTCCCAATTATCCTTTTTATAGTGTCTTTTAGGATCCAAAGCACTTCTATTTTTCAAGATGACAAGGTCTCTTTTGATTTCTGGCGTGAGTTCCTGTGTCTTCATGTTGAACCACTTTGAGCCAGAATCAGTCTCGTGGCCTTTCTTGGGCTTGACAACTTTATGAGTGATTGGATCGTTGACTTTGACAATTAGCTTAGTGTTTGACTTTTTGTCTTGTTCAATAGTGTCTAATTTCGACTCGATTTTCGGGAGCTTAGATAAATGATGATGGATTTTGTCTGAGGTTTCTGAGCGAGGCGTGATGTGAGCAGTTGTTTCTGCCTTGAGGTCATTGAAGAGCTGATCTAGAGAAACGTGATCATTTTGATTTTTTTGGGGATTTTCTGCTTGGGGAGGATGACCAACTTCAAGAAGTTCTTGGTCTTGGACTTCCTTGAGCTTCTGTAGTCTTGTTCTAGCCATGGTGGTGTGAGAGATGACTTTTTCCTATAGAATTACGCACTGATCATGAGCAATATACAGGACACCTGACCACCTGTACCTGACCCTGTACCTTCCCACCTTCCCATCCTCTCCTTCCCACCCTTTCCTCTCGACCTATCATTTAATTATTCCCTCCAGAAGAATCTCTTCGTCAATCTCGTTAATGTCTCCTCCTAAGCCTAACTTCACATTGGCATCTAGTAACATCTGATTCACAGCCCAGAGTGTACGTTTCTGACGGAGTGCCTCGTCAAGTTTCTTGGTCACAATCTCTTGGATCTTGGTGGCCGTTTCAAGCTCCATTTGTAGTTCCTGATATGTTTTGCTCGCACTCGTTTTCTCAGGCTTTTCCTCCTCATACTGTGAAAGTACCTCTAGAGTGCGCTTGCGTGATGATACAAGTGAAGCATCCTGTTGCACATCTAACATGCCAAACAAGTCACTGTTCTTACTCTCAAGAAACCTCTTGTATCGCAGATTGGCTAAGTCAAACTGCCGCACATCTAATGCCTTTCCAAGAAGCGTATGGAGCGAATGGTCCTGCTCTCCCAAAATATCCGTAAAGTCTTTGGAAAACCACCACGGTACACGAAGCTCGTAGTCCTTATTCAAGAGCTCCGAGTACCGTTCGTCTGTTAAAGTATCTAGCTCAGTTCCTGTTGGATCTGCTGCCTTACCCTTCTGCACTCGGTAGCGCATTAAGGCAATGGAGTCTCTGTGCTGATGTAAATCATGAACACCCTTGACATGCTTGGCCAAAGCGTCGGATCGAGTAAAGTGCTTTTCACACTCGGGAATCGGACAGAAGTAAGGTTTTTCGCCCGTGTGCGTTCTGCAGTGGGAAAGCAAAGCAAAACGAGAGGGCTGCTCCACATCAAACCGCGAACACCCTTCCCAGAGACAAGCATAGCGCACAGGAGTCTGCGCCAAGTTGAGGGATGATTGGACCAAGTGTTGGTTATTGACGTGAGTGACAAGAGCCGCCAAAGTCGGGTAGCTGCCTACATTGCAGCCTTTCCATTTGCAAATATGCTCTTCCATACTAGACGGGTTATTGGATTTTTTTTGCGAGTACCCCTATTGTTGTGCTGCTCTTTTGGTCTTGGGACACTGATGGTGTAGTGACTGCAGTTTGTTAGTAATTTGGTACGCGCACTGCAACCCACAACCCAACCCACTACTACACCATACATGCCTAAAATATTAAATTAACTCTATCTCTTCTAATTGAATGACTCGTATATCTTATGATTTTACTATTCTTCACTATATATCATTCCCTTATTCACACTATCAACCCACCAAGTCCTCGTCCAATCTGGCCGCAGGGTTTGTTTCTATAAAGTCTAGTGAGACCTTGTGCCCCAATAACTCTCTGATATTGGACACTCCATACTTGATCATCGTAGGCCTCTCCAAAGAAAGACCCCACCCTAATACTCTAAGGTTGGAAGGCAACCCCATAGGTGCCAACATCTCCGGTCTGAACATACCGGAGTTACCGATCTCCACCCATTTACCCAAACCCTTGTGGTAGGCGAAAATCTCCATGGAGGGCTCGGTGTATGGGTTGTAAGCGGCCTTGAACCTTAAGCCATCCACGCCCATTTTGGAGAAAAAGTCCTCCATGAACCCTATCAAATCACCCAAAGTAATGTCATAACCTGCAAGCACACCCTCGACTTGGTGGAACTCGGCCAAGTGCGTAGCATCCACGGCCTCGTTACGGAACACGCGGTCAATGGAAAACAACCGCGTAGGCTTAGGATCGTCGGCCAACTTTTTCAACATGGCTGCAGAAATGGCGGTTGTGTGCGTTCTCAACACCATTCGGAGAGACTCCTCCTCCTTCCATGGGTACCTGTAGCCAATGGAGCCAAACTTACCATTCTGGTGCACAGCCTTGATATCCTCCAAATACTTCTCATCTTCGGGTTTCTTTGCAGCCACGGGGTCCTTCAAGTAAAAAGTGTCCTGTAAGTCTCTGGCAGGATGTTGCTGGGGAACAAACAAGGTGTCAAAATTCCAGAAGCCAGACTCCACGTATTGATTGGCAGGCATTTCAGTGAAACCCATGGAGAAAAAAATCTGCCTGAACTCCTCTCTGACCTTCATCAATGGGTGCAAGGCACCGGAGGGTGGATGCAAGCCCTCGGAATTGAAGTTGTAGGGCTTAAACGAAGCGTCTTTCCAGCTGCCGGATGTCACCATATCAGACGTGATGTCAGTTTCGTAGTTTGTGATGGTCAAGGCAAACTTTTCAGCTTTGGACACACTGTATCCGACGATTTTGGTGAGCGAAATCAACTTTCTCTTCTTCAACTCGGCGAGTTCCTTCTTATCGTCCAAAATACCGGAAGCTTTAATTTGCTTTAACTGTTCCACCACCACATCCTTGGGTAATTCCTTAACTGTAGCCACCAACTTGTCACCATCCTTGGAGATCCAACCGTTTTTGAAGGCCTTACCCTGGCCCAATTTACCAACCTGGCCCAACTTGGCGTTAACATCAGAGATTTTCAAGCCATCTAAGGACTTCAACACCTCATCCAAAAGCCGCATCTCGTGAGACCCAGATTTTAAAAATTCCTCTGCTTCATTGGTCAACACATAGAAGTCCTTTTCGATTTTCTTAAAGTTGATCATCTGCTTGGCCCACAAGGACGTTAAGGAAGATTGTAAGATGGCCACGTCAACATCTTTGAAGTAGTCCAAATCCAAGGTATTCTGGATACCGTTATGGTGATCTACAGCTTTCAATAATTTCAACGATAAGTCTGACATAGTGTATGGTATCAGAATAGGTGACAGCTTGTGAGAAGTTTTTTAAGCTAAGGTTTACGCGCACGAGTCAGTGCGTAAACCACATGATATATATCAAACAAGATAATTCTCAATTCTTCAATAATGAACAATATTTGATTTGTACAATTTTTGGTTGATTTGGTTGATTTATTGTAATATATAAATTATACACTCGATACATGCAAATGGCACCAAATGACCATGAAATTATTACTACTATTATGATATCTTAAGAAATCTAAAACCTGTGTAGCCTGTAGATACCACTTGATTTGAAAGACATACTTAAAAGAGTCATTCGTCACGGAGTGTTTCAGATGAAAGAGTTTCAGATGGAAGAGTTTCAGATGGAAGAGTTTCACATGAACAAGTTTCACATGGACAAGTTTCAAATGGAAGAGTTTGACAAGGACAAGTTTCACATGGACAAGTTTCAAATGGAAGAGTTTCACATGAACAAGTTTCACATGGACAAGTTTCAAATGGAAGAGTTTGACAAGGACAAGTTTCACATTGACAAGTTTCACATGGACAAGTTTCAGATAGAAGTTTACTAGGAGTATCTGTTACCATGACTATAACAAGTTATCTAGTGTAGTACTTAAAAACTACTCTATAAAATATCAATAGGTCTGTTCAGGTACAGTGGGGTAGCATACTGTAGAGGGAAAATCAGTTTCTGAAGGAGTCATCATCTCACAGGTACAGGATATTTCAAGCATCTAGTGTCATTGAGAGATTGGACAAATAAGTAAAGAAATTCATCCAGATGGACACTATATACTGTACTATACTGCTACTCTATGTAACTTCTATGACTACTATTACTATTCTTAATTTAATAGCAAGAAGGATATCAGTTCAATGGAGAGGGCATATTACCAATGTAAAAATCCATGTCACAATCATATGAACAAGCAAGGCAATCAGACGCAATGATGAGATGAAGGGGCATGAAAAAATCAAATTATTTATCTTCCTCCTTGTGTAAACAATTATATTCCACAATTTCAGGGGATGTACATTGATAACCAAGACTATAGATAATAGAAACCAATATACCAATAACAATATACATTGTTAGATTCTTAGGAAAGCTTGCTTATTCGCTGATGGCTTCCCTACTACTGGAATCTGGGTTTATATAGACTTTTGAGGTATGTACCATCTAAGGTCTTTACTCCCGGATTCGGTTGTAGGAACCAGAACGACACAGTGGCGTGTGTTAATAAGGAATGGCAGAGTTGCTTTTCCCTCAGTCTGAAAAACCACTTCTGATCGCAGCGTAGGTGATATTTGCTCGCCTGGCGATACTCATGGGACTAACGAATTAAGTATGAATTAAATACAAATACCTTCAGCAAATTTCCAAAAATACTTTTCTTTTTAGAAAGAATTTAAGGTAGGTATGGACATACGGGCTTATCAGTTGGACCAGAGAATAGATATATTATAGTACATAGGAGAGATACGGGTTTATCTGTCGGACCAGAGAATAGCTAAATTATAGTACATAGGTAGAGATGTATGGAGGGTTTTCTTGTAATACAACTCCAAACTAATATCAGACTAGTTGATTTAGTCTATGTACTTATTTCTGTATGACTTACAAGGATATTATAGTAGGAATACGCCAATTGAATTCCTCCCATCACGTCCCTTTACTCAATTGTTTCTAATTCAAAAGTTTCCATGGGTTACACATAATGGCAAGGAGTGGAGTATTTTGATGGAAATAGGAAATGTGGTGTTGAGATGTCCATAAGACTTTTCCATCTCCCACTATGGATATTTTTTCTTGAGAAAAAGACAAAGTCTGAATTGGATATTTTGCTGCTGATTTTCAATAATTTCTTGTACATAAAGTGCAATACCACCTAAAAACCTGGTGTAATTGCCAAGAATGGTGAGTTGGAGTGGACGGTGAGAATTGGCGAGAATTCGTTGCTAGCGAGAATTCATTGCTACCGAGAATTGAGAATTGGCGAGAATTCGTTGCTAGCGAGAATTCAGAATTGGCGAGAATCCAATTCCCTTTCCCACCCAATTACTCTAAAATACTCTTTCCAAAAAGAAAGCCAAATATAATCCTATGAAATTCCCATTAGAAGCAGATTTTTCTTTTCCTGGTGCTTCTTTCCCTAGCACCTTTGTTTTTACCATTTGCTCTAGTTGTTGTGATCATACCCCATGCGGCTAGTATAAGCAGCAACAACATGCAGCGCGCCTGGAAATGCTTCGCAGCAATGATGAGCAAGCGTGACGGCTAAAAGTATAAATACAGTGGTTCTCGCATTGTGGAAAAGAAAAAAAAAAAAAAACCTCAATTTCTATATATCATGGTTTGTGGTGACATTCTTAAAATTATTTTGGCAATCATATTGCCTCCTTTGGGAGTTCTTTTTGAGTGTGGCTGCGGAGGTGCCTTATTCTTGAACATTATCTTGACCATTTTTGGATACATTCCTGGTATTATACATGCTCTTTACATCATTATAACACGATAAATAGTTAATAAATTTCTGACTGAACAATGTGCTGAGTATAGTACTACTCCTACTTTAGTAGTCATAGTTCCTGTTTCTCACTCATAATAGGGCACGTTTATATATGCATATATCTTTAAGCGTGGATTGGCTTGTCAAAGGTGGCCATGGCTGCTTCTTTGAATGCTTCTGACAAGGTTGGATGAGCATGACAGGTTCTGGCAATGTCTTCAGTGGATGCACCGTATTCCAAAGCTAAACCGGCCTCGGCAATCATCTCTCCAGCGTTTGGTCCGATAATGTGCACTCCTAAAACTCTTTGAGTCTCTGCGTCTGCAAGGAACTTGACAAAACCTTCCGAGTCAAGGTTGGTCTTTGCTCTGGAGTTGGCCACAAATGGGAATTTGCCAACCTTGTATTTAATACCATCTGCCTTCAATTGCTGCTCGCTGGCTCCAACCCATGCCACCTCTGGGTGGGTGTACATAACAGAAGGAATGTTGCCGTAGTTGACATGGCCATGGCCGTGCTTCATGTACTCAGCAGCTGCAATACCTTCTTCCTCGGCCTTGTGAGCCAACATGGCACCGAAGGTCACATCACCAATGACTCTAATGTGAGGCTTGGCGGTTCTAAACTGCGAGTCAATCACTAATCTTCCCTTCTCATCTTGCTCCAAGCCAATGGCTTCGTGGTTCAAGCCCTTGGTGTATGGTCTTCTACCAATAGCCACCAACAACACATCGGCTTCAAGTTCCTCAGTCTTACCGGACTTGACATCTTCAATGCCCACCTTGACAACATCGCCTTCTCTAACACCCTTGGTGACCTTTGTTCCGAGCTTGAACTTCAAGCCCTGCTTAGCCAACAACTTCTGCGAGCTCTTGGCCACCTCAGCATCCATACCAGCACCAATAGAGTCCTGGAATTCAATTATAGTCACGTCCGAGCCCAATCTGGACCATACTGACGCCATCTCCAAACCAATGATACCACCTCCAATGATGGACAATCTCTTTGGAACCTCTTTCAAGGCCAAGGCTCCTGTGGACGTGACAATGCGCTCCTCGTCAACTTCAATGCCTGGGAAAGGAGTAGGCTCAGATCCAGTGGCAATGGTGATGTTGTCAGCAGTAACGTTATATTCGTCACCATCAAGGCCCTTGACCTTAATGGTCTTGTCGTCCACAAAAGATCCCGTACCTTTTAAGTAGGTGACGCCGTTTTTCTTAAAAAGCATCTCGATACCCGAAGTCAACCCACTCACTGCCTTATCCTTGGCTGCCTGCAACTTGCTAACATTCACTGACACATCACCCGCAATCTCAATACCCCGATGCTCGGAGTCGTGCTTAATTTGGTGATACAAGTGCGAATTGTTCAAAAGAGCTTTGGAAGGAATACATCCCACGTTAAGACATGTACCACCAAGTTTACCTCTAGATTCAATACAAGCAGTCTTGTAGTTGAGCTGGGCCAACTTAATGGCGTGCACGTAACCACCAGGACCACCGCCAATGACGACGGCGTCATAGTGACCAGCTTTAGAGGAATTGAATCTGAAAAATTGTCTAATGTTGGATCTCAACATTTTGCTTTTGTAGGAGTTAGTAGTTGGGGAATTTGGTGGGTGTTTTTTTTTTTAATAGGCTCGGAGTGTGCGGGTAGTGTGCGGGTACTGGAAGTCCACCTCACCACTGGTAGGGAGGGAGGGAGGGACCCGGAGATTCTCGGCTGCGACATGGTGTGCATTTGAGAATAGATGTGTGTATATACTATTGAATTCAATACCAGTGACTACGTTTGACTGATTTATTGCAATAATTTCATACTAGATATTTGTATATAGAGATGAGCTACTCGTATTGATGATTGTAAACTTCACATTCCCAACATAATGTTTATGACAAGTTAATATCCTTTATGTATTTGAGTTCGGCTGCTTCACTGTCATTGCTGGTATCCTTCAACTTTTGCACGTAGTCTCGACTCTTTTGGCATAATTCTTCCCGATTCAATCCAAAACTCTCCCAATACAGACCATCAGTAAAAGCTTCGCATGTGGACCATGCGTTGATGGCTTGGAACCGCAACTCCCAATCTCTAGGGCCCATGGCGTATTCATACTCGCCAATGTTTTTCAAATACCGAGACTCATAATCATACCTGGATTTCTCCAGCAATTCGTTGGACACCGTGTTGATCTTGGGGTCGTTCACATGAAGGAAGAAACCCTTGGGCTGATGAACCTTATTGTTGTTAGTGAAGAATTCGTAGCGCAAGTCTTTGGTGTACTTGTCGTTTTCATTTGGGTCAAGGCGCTGGTCCAAGCCTTTCTGGCCGAGCCATCTTCTCCACGACTTGAGGTATTTGGAGGTTTCGGAGGGATCCATTTGCATCAATGCGCTTTCATCAAAGAACCTCTCGTCGTTATGTGGTTTCCGATGTTCAACTCCGGTGCGTACGGGATTCCACTCGTTCAAGTAGTAAGGTTCATTCATCACTTCAAGAGCTGGCACAAACGTCTCTCGATCTCCGAACCCGGGGCTTCCTTGGTAAAAGAGATGGTAGTAGTAACGAGGCCCGTTCAAGTTGTAGTAGAGGGCCAAGAAGAGGCTTCGGAAATGCTCGCTTTTGGAGATCACCATCTGGCCCAGCTCCACACTTTTAGTGGAAGGAATTCCCGCAAGATCGTGAAATGCCACTTGGTCCTTTTTATTCTTGGTAATGTATTCCAGGAACAGTGCCTCATTGTTGATACCGCTTCTTCTTATAGGTTCCCCTGGAGCCAATCCTGCTATCTCATAGTACTTTGGGGAGATTGTCCTGTGCCACAAGTCCGGCCAGAGAATGCACCTTTTATCAAGGTAGGGCTCAGAAGACAAGAGGATATCCACGTTTTTGATGGGGAAGTTGTCAACATCGAGGTACACGGTATTGTCAAAGGATGACACCACAAGCGCTAAAGCTTTCAACGGGAACCCTTCCTCTTTCAGGATAAGGTAATCATAGGCAGCAGAGCCGATCTCAGTCTCCACAAAAAGGCACTTGGCATTAAGAGCCGGGAGAAGCTTTTCACAGAAATGCTCATTGTGGTCCTTTTTCGAGTTTAGCACCACCTCCACAGGAAGCTCGGAGCCTTCTTCCCGAAGCTGCACTATCACATTAAGTGCACCCACCATATCCTTTTTCCGTGCAGCTATGACAATACCATCACCCGAGTAGATTTCTTTGGGAGGTATATGCATGTTCTTGAGGTCTTTGACGACAATAGCATGTTTATCCTGAAGATCTATGAAATCTGTGATGCCCAAGTCCACACGGTCTTCTTTCAAGTAGTCTTCACTAAGAACATTAGTGGGAGTGAAATCCACGGAAACACCTTCGATGGTATTCCCTTTATTATCCACACCCAAGCCCAAAGGTTCGTTCAGGCACAAAATGATGCGGACCAAATTGTAGAAGTAGTTCTGGCGGTCCACACCCAAAGTTTGGAGCTTCTCCACCCTCAGCTTCAATTCCATATCGGTAGTATCCTTTAAGAAGTCCAGGATTATATAATTTTTAAGCAGCTCACCATTGTACTTAAGAAATTGACCCCTCAAGTCATCAACGATCTTGTAACTTCTCAGCATTTGTGAGAAGTCCTTATTGGACATCTGCTCACGGACCTCAGCATTAATCTTTTTCTTGATTGTTTTAATCAACTCATTCGAGTGCTTCTTCCTAAGATTATCCTCGATCTTCTCCATCAATTCACTATCGGACTTCAGGACAAGATCCACAATCCTAGATATCACTTCCTCCTTAGATAGAGGAAGCTGGTTTAAATGCTGCAAATTCAAACTACCTTTTGATTTTGCCCATTGCGACTCCACCACGTAATATTTTTGAGACAGATTAAAATGCCACACTGGCGAGTTTTGTAGTAAACTTGACTGAGTTGGTAAGTACTGTATGAACCAGTATAATAGAAAGACATTAAGTAAGAGAAGTGACACAAAGGAAAAGTAACGAGGTTTGAGTATCATCATCTTCTTTTTGATGCTTATTAGCAATCGCTATAAATAGGAGTATATATATATTTTTTATGGATGAATAATACTCATGTAAGGCGATGTGTCGTTTTCTTCGCAGTCATTTGCGCAAAACAATAGACCTC
Source organism: Metschnikowia arizonensis (assembly GCA_002370875.1). Classification (NCBI taxonomy): domain Eukaryota; kingdom Fungi; phylum Ascomycota; class Pichiomycetes; order Serinales; family Metschnikowiaceae; genus Metschnikowia; species Metschnikowia arizonensis. The sequence continues at coordinate 6,010 of NLAU01000990.1, read as the reverse complement.
TAAACTTATACAGGATGCTCAATATTTGAATGTATATAATTTCAAGGCTTGGCTTATGAACCAATTCAACCTTTTAAAAGATATCAACCAATCAACTGAACCAATCAATTTAAGCTATCAATCAATCAACTCAACCTAAGCTATTAACTCAACCTAAGCTATTAACTCAACCTTTTAAGCTATCAAGATTTATTATATTTTAGATACTGTATGTTGTCGAGAATTGTCTAGATTCAAAAATAATTGTTATATTGCGCAGTATTGACGCTAATGCATGAAAAAAATGAACAATGGAAGTCTATTGTCTTGGGGTAATATTGATGCTATGGTACATTGTAATATTACTAATTAACTTAGTAAAGGAATGCATGAATTTGGAAATCATACAATGTCTATAGTGGTGATATTAGAGTGATGATTTGAGATGACTGTTGAGAGAATGACTAGGATGACCAGATTAGGTTGACTAGGATGACCAGATTAGGTTGACTAGGATGACCAGATTAGGTTGACTAGGTTGACCAGATTAGGTTGACTAGGTTGACCAGATTAGGTTGACTAGGTTGACCAGATTAGGTTGACTAGGTTGACCAGAGCTCCAGTTCTCTAGTTTAGTTCACAATTCCCCACTTCATATCCCCACTTCATATCCCCACTTCACCATCTCCTCGTTTAAAACACACCTTTAGGAATAAACACGTAAACTATCCACTCTCCACACAAATAATCAATCCTTCTTGGAGTCTTTGATCTGGTATATTCCAAGCAAGTAGGCCATCCTCGTCACAACAAGATCTATGGCCATCTGGATGGAGTCCTTGGCCAAGTCCACCTTGGAACCATCAATCTCTTGCCAATTGACAGGAATCTCGCCAATAGGAATGTTCTGGAGCTCGCTTAACAATAATATCTCCACATCGAATATCCACCGCTCCGTATGCATGTGAGGAAAAATCATCCTTACCGACTCTCGGTTGAACATCTTGAAGCCACACTGCGTATCCTGAACACCGCGAATGCCAAAAACGTATACCAACATATGGAGCCCGTACATCAAAAAATTCCGAATCACTGACCGCTTAACTACAGCGTCAGTATCAAGCATGTGTGCACGTGACCCGATAGCCACCACAGGCCCCGTTTTGCTATCTATGTATTTGACGAGTTTGGACACGTCACTAAATTGCGTAGCACCATCTGCATCTGCAAATAATATCAACCGCCCACTACCATACAAAACGCCGTGCGTCACTGCTCCTCCCTTTCCTCTATTCTCCGAGAGCTTCACCACCTTTAACACACCCGGTATAAGCCCAAGCCGATCCGCCTCTGCCAACGCAAACTGCCCTGTACCGTCTTTACTAGCATCGTCAACAATCATAATTTCGTAACGGCCTGGGTACTCCTTATTTAAGTAGGCCACGGCCTCTTCAAGCATTTTGCCTAGCCTTTTGGTTTCATTATAGCTAGGCACGACAACCGTCAAGTCCAAGTTTTGTACAGTCTTGTAAAGTTTGGATTTGTCATCATCAAGCCTCTTCAAAGCATGTACGGGGCCCTGGCCGTCGTTGGTCAGGTAGCGAGTTTCTGAGGAAGTAGCAGGGCGAGGATAGTGCGCCAAGAGAATTATAGAGCCATAAACCATCGCTAGTGTTGTGAGTAAGCAAGCTAGTAAACTGAGAAACCAATTCATGTTTGTAGACATAATTTTGTGGGTGCTTAAGACAGCTAGGTGTTCACAAAGAGTGCAGGAAAGATGGCTATGCGAATACATAGTTTTTCGTTTCGCGCGTGTATGTATGTATGCATGAGACATTTGATGAGAGAGAGCCTGATTACTTTGTGTGAGTGATATGAGTAGTTATATAAACTAGGTAGGTTTTGTAGTCACATTCAGGTTCATTCCTGGTCATCTCTTCAAATAAGATGTTTCGAGGGTCATTCTTCAAATAAGATGTTTCGAGGGTCATTCTTCAAATAAGATGTTTCGAGGGTCAATCTTCAAATAAGATGTTTCGAGGGTCATTCTTCAAATAAGATGTTTCCAGGGCCATTCTCCAGGAATACTTCCCAAGCTGCTTATCCCTTTGACGCGAGCTTGGTGACCCTGTTATTCAAACATCTTGCATTGTTGAGAAAAATCTCCACCAATTCCTCAAACCTGATAGTATCCGAGCCATCTCGGATCTTATCGAAGCCCCGGAAAATCTGGTAGGTATCGATCTCAAGCTCCAACTCATAAGACCGCTCTTTCTCCACCACAGTCTTTCCAAACTTGTTCTTGGTCTTCTTGGGCAACATCACTTCAGTGAAATCAAAGCGTGTAACGGTTGGAGCATGAGAATACGAGGTTCGTTTCTTGGCACGCTGTAACGTTGGTTTCTTCTTCATGAGTGGCTCCACGCTGGCCTCGTTTACAGGAATTTCGAGGGAGAGCGAAAGCCGGAGGTCGTACACACACGAGGGGTTGTGGATGTAGATATCCGACAAACGCTTTTTCTGGATTCCCACATACCTTGGCGGCACGAGCTGGTTATCTTTAGAGATACGGATCTTCTGAGGCTTTTCGTTTCTCTCGGAAACATGGAAGAAATAGTCGGTGGTGTCGGACTCGGTGGTGTTGAATTTGCGGCGAGGCTTGGAGGGGTTCTTTTTGGCCTCGTCTGAATAAGCTCTCTCAAGTTCATTTAGAAACTCCTTCAAGTCGCCCCATCCCACTTCATGAACACCCATTTCGAAGCGACTGTCAGACGTAGCGGTGTATATGCACTCGGACGACACGCCTATATCTAGTCTAGTCCCAGAAGTCTTTCCCACAATGGTACCAAACTTGAGCTCGAGCTCCATGTACTTTCTGTTTTCAAGCAGGATCTCCACAAAGTTGGCATAGAGCCACTCGGCAATGGTGCGCACAGTGGACTGTGGAGGAATAACACCAGTGATCAGACACTCCAAATCGGCAGAGTACATGGATTGGCGGTTAAACACGGGGGTGGAGGAGATTAGCGTAGCTGCATTGGCGGGGCCTATATTGTTGTATACAGCATCTTTGGGAGCTTGATTGGGGGGATAATATCTCTGGGCCCAGATGGGAGGCACATTGTACCGTTTAGGTTTTGACTTTTTGCCTTTGAGCCTGTTAATTTTTTCAAGTTCACTATTAATGTACATGTTTCTATTTTTATCAGAATGATTGAGATTCAGGTTTATTATTAGGACATTCAGATCATTCGGATCACCTTTCAGATCATCTTTGGAAATGGCTTCATTAATTTCTCGTTCTGTAGATTCAACCATGTCAGAAATGGAGTCGTCAGAAAGTTCTGCATCGCATATACTTGCCTGAGATTGATTTGCCTCCTTCGAGTCAGAATCTTCCTGCCTGGAGTCGTTTCTTTTACCAAGATTTCCTTTATTGGCATCTTCTTCATCCCTATTACCGTTAAGTCCTTTAGGTCCCTTTTCATCTCTAGCATTAGCATTCTCCCTCTTTTCGCCTGGTGTATCATTCAACAAGTCATTGATGGAATTTCTCTGGTGAAAAGAAGCTACCGGAGCTCTGGAATCGTCCGAAGTATCTTTCAGAGCAGAATTGGCGGTAGTTTCTGGGGGTGACTCACCATTGAGGATTGATCCAACGTTCATTGTGGTTAAAGATAGGAGCTGAGAGTTCAGATGTATATTGCGCGCTGGGGAAAACATCGTCTGCATATTAAAGTCAAAAGGGGGGAGAAGGAATGAATTTATTGATATAGAAAAGGGATACTGAAGTATTAATAAGAATTGTACTAATAAGATTCTCAATAGTACGAAGAACCATTCGCAATTCCCCGAAAAAAATAAATAGATAATAAGTAATAAATACTAAATATTAAATAATAATAATAATAATAATAAACAAAGAAAATGTCTAGTTGTATATTAAGATTCTCAAAGAATAATGATTTCTTGTTGTATAAATCGTAATAAATAAATAAATTCAATCAACTTTAACTTTACTGTGTCTTAAATAAATTCAATCAACTTTAACTTTACTGTGTCTTAAATACATTCAAAGGACAGAGGTGTAAAACCGAAGATAATAAATAGGTGTTTTCTAGTCTAAAGGTTTTTCTTGGCGTGTGCTGCTGCTATTGTTTAACTTTAACATATTGCGCTTTTCCTGTAAAGAGGAAACTTCCAGTTCCGCGTCAAATACCTCACGTACACCGTACATCCAGAGATGATGGGATAGTTGGGTGAACCGACCTCATGGTGTCATCAAGATAAGTGAAGAATATTAGTACCTTCTTCTATTACCAGAGAAGTACTCTTAGTTAATCTTGTAGATGGAGGCATCTTGATATATGTATTCTGAAATAACTTAGTTCACTTTATAAACATGAGCGAAAGCTCCTCCTTATATATTGGAGTGGACCTTCACCCCCACTACCCTTTTTCGGGTAGGTGAGTATATTCTTCCTGGAGACATTCTCTATTAGCAAAATAACGGCGTTTTTGCGAGGTACAACCAAGTGAGCTGCATAAAGCACCTCCACTCTGATGCGCAGTTTTTCACCACTCTGATGCGCTGTTTTTCACCACTCTCATGCGCTGTTTTTCACCACTCTCATGCGCTGTTTTTCACCACTCTCATGCGCAGTTTTTCACCACTCTCATGCGCTGTTTTTCACTTCCTATTCCTATACAAGACGACTCACTGAGTATTACTTTTTTCATCAATCACCAAAAGTTGCGGGCGCCATATATGCCAGACTGCCATTTGTAGAGAGATAACCTCCAATCCAACTTCGTATTAAACAATCCAGTGAATAATTAGTAGGAGTAAGAGGGGGAAGTAGACCTCGGGGTCATCGTCGTAGCAGAGATCGTCGCAGCAAAGTACCCTGGGCGTTAACATAGAAGGCCCATAACGAGGGTGATAGATGAATTCGTACTTCTGCGCGATGTCGGATGGGGTTCACGGTCGTAGCTGTGACCGTGGAGGGAAGGACCGGTGTGTGGAGGGAAGACGAAGGACACTGCCCAGCGGGTATCGGACGTGGGTGTACTCGAAGAGCACCTCTATCAGTATCCATCTTATCTAACTCTACCATAAAATAACTTCACTATAAGCCAAATCTCATACATTTTTGAAGAAGATATTTTATATTTAGCAGCTAGAACAAGAGAATTGTAAATATCATTTTATTCTTTGCTTCTAAGCTAAAGAATAACTATTAGTAGTTAATAGTTTTTTGATTATAATTTTTTTACTAATAGGATAATTATTACATACTTTCTGTAGTCAAAACCATTCAATTCAAAGGCTTTGTAGGGTTGTAAAGTCCTGCATACAAAGACGGACCAAGGTGGGCCTTCTATCACGTCAAAATATATAAAATAGAGACAATAATATCGCTAAATATATTAATAATATTGGTATTTATATTAGTGAACGGGGAATATCGCTTTTATTTGGTGGTCTGGTGCAGTCCACCCACCCCTCGTATTTCATAGTATTCACAAGTATTACTATAGGAGGAATTAGAACTGACCCCAACAATTCTTCTATAATATCATCCAGAAAATCTTAAACTAGAGGTATTTGGACCTGAAATTTTCATTTTGCTTTACAAGGAAAAATCACCAATATTTGATGATTTTAATAATAGCTACTATTGTATACTATACTACACTCGTTAGACCCTCCATGGACCATACGTATAATTACTACACTGTTCGATCACATGTCAGTCGGGACATTTCAATTGTATAACGCAATTGACTCGGACGACGGCTTCCCTAAAGTCTATAAACCCATGAATCCCTTTACTGGGAAACCATCAACAAAAGAACATAAGTGAGAATAGTAGAATAGAACTAGAATAGAACTAGAATAGAACTAGAATAGAACTAGAATACTAGAAATACAATCCTAGAAATACAATCCTAGAAATACAATCCTAGAAATACATTCCTAGAAATACAATCCTAGAAATACAATCCTAGAAATACAATCCTAGAAATA
>NLAU01000989.1:0-61128 GCA_002370875.1 Metschnikowia arizonensis | reverse complement strand
AGAGTAGTAGTAGAGTAGTACTAGTAGAGTAGTAGTAGAGTAGTACTAGTAGAGTAGTAGTAGAGTAGTACTAGTAGAGTACTAGTAGAGTAGTACTAGTAGAGTAGTAGTAGAGTAGTACTACTAGAAACAACTAGAGAAGATGCAGAGAAAATGTACTTCAATCTCTGTTCCTATTCCTATATTGGAGAACCTGCTCCTGTCTGCTGTTCAATGTAACCACTGTACCAGTGACTCAACCTCGTCTATGGACGACTGCGTCAGATATCCGTCTATCATAAATGACTATGCCTCTGAACAAATGAATATAAATCAGTATATAAACATCATTACCTTTTCTGTACTATAAAAATACCAAATTGACCCATCTGAATAGTCAGTAGTATCGTCGTAGCGTCGGTCTGTGGTGGTCGCGTGGTGGTCGCGACTAGAGCGCTCGCCAGTCAAGCTTATTCGAGGGAATGTACTCTTGGCCAGTTACCGCGCACATCCACTAAAGTGAGTATCTGTAAAAATTAGTTGTAAAATGGTGATGTATGAGGGTTGAGATTTAGGGAGTAGTACGCACACTCACTCCTCTCCTCACACTCACTCTTCTCCTCACACTCACCCATTCTCACTACACTATCTATACCCTATAGTCTGTTATTGGACGATAATCCCATCCCGCTGAATGCTAGTGAGGAATTATTCGTTTTATATCGCAAAGGACGGGTCTCCTGGGATGTACAGGTTTATCTAGTCCTTTTGGTGGAGTATCCACGGCCCAGTCCTCGTTAATGTGGCTAACAAACTTAAGTCTGGAACATTCTACACTGAAAATCAAAAGCAAGGCGGCTTTTACCCTTTTATTCTATTGGATTTCTGTTCTCCATGAGCCCCCTACGACATCTGCGTTATTATTTAACAGATGTGCCGCCCCAGCAAAACTCCCCATAAGACAGTTTCTGAATTTTAAAAATGTACTTGGAATAATTCTTTCATTACTCAAAAGATGATGGAGATAGTGGTATTTCACTGGCGCTTGCGCTCCCACCATCTGGTGACCGGTACAGTTGGGCCATCTGGCAACATTCCAATCATGCTTATGTCTGGACCCAAAAACATAAAGACTTCCTTACCAATACTAGCCTAAGGATTATCTGCAGGGCAATCAACTCTTGCTCAAGGTTGTAGATACCCTTATAGGCTCGGATCAAACCGGTTTCATCCCAGGACCTCAGATCCATCACATTATCATGCAGTTCAAGGATCTTGTTCTAGAGGGAATCTGACACCTATGAGCCGGACTGCATAAACGACTACATCTCCTTAGCCACACCGAAGAATGTATTGCAATGGTACATTTTCAAAAGGCCTTTGATTCAATTTCACATGACTGAATAGCTTTTCCAAAAGGATCTTGACAATCCTCAATCCACTACGCCTGCATTTATATAAACCGGATCAAGAGCAAACCATTTTCTCTTCGGCAAGTGACAATGCAAGGCATCCCCTTCCTCCTTTCTCTTTGTGTTGTTTATTGATCCATTATTGTACAACATCAACACTCACCTAAGAGGTTTCGAGATAAACTCGGCTTCCTGGTGATTGCCAAGATCTTTTCTTTTTTATTGGTTCCGACAGGGATGCGACCAACCACAAGGATTTTGGAAGAGTTTGGAGTCGTCTCAGAAATCCTTGTGTCTTTGTACCCATTGTCTGTATCCATTCATTCAACTCAAGTTTCCTGAAAAGCTTTATGAGCCTGATAGTTCCCTTCAACATTAATCTGGGATAATACCATGTTAATAGCTCAAATATCCGGCGGAGATGTCATCAACACATTTCTTTTCAAAGCTCTATTATCGAGAGACTCGCCAATGCCTCAGAAACTGATACTCATTAACCTAGTATCGGAGATTTTTCGAGTGAGTGGGATAAAGAAAACTGCTACTACAAGCTCTGAATAGCAAATATCCAGATGTCCGCCTATTTATGAAGAACCAGCCACATATAATGCCCAAGAGGGTCACCGAAAGAATATTGTTGGTGGGCTGACGGATATAAGGATTACTCCTAGCTTAAGAGTAAACTCACTATCATCGATAATGGACTCAGAGAATGAGATGATACCTTTCAACATTACCCTGACGATTTTAAAGACACTCAAGGGACTACAGGAGAGTGGGAGCCCTATTACCCAACCAAGTCCTCTCCCCTACACCCGTGAGTACCCTTCGGTACAAGGGGTACAAGGAAGAGGTATTCGCTGGTGAATTGTTTAAGGAGCAAGAAAACAAAGGTACTAGCTCCGGAGTTTGTCACGAGCAAGACAATAATAACCATAGCGGGTGATCGTGACTGAGAAGTCTTCTGGCGAAAGTTCAAGACAACCTTCACTCATCCCTGATTCCTGATTATTATCACTTGTTCCATTTAGGAAATGACTTCAGATTATCCACTACTTGCCCTTGTGCTACGCCATGGGAAGTTCTCGAATAGTCAACAATTGAACAAAAGGTCAAGCACATCTATTTCGATTGCACTATTGCCGAAGTTATTTGGACAGAGTTGGACAGAGTGCAACCAAAAACTCGATCGATTCTATTATTTCACAAGGACGCTTCTTACACACCGAAAACCAACAAAGAGAAGGAAAGATGACAATCTCCCTTCTCATCTTCCCGCATTAACGCCCGATTCAACTCGTTTGAACATGGCTTATTTCAATCCCAAGATCGACCACTTTAAATTGTCCTAAACTTTCGCTTGACGGAGGTCATCCTCGCTACCACGCAGCTAACTTAGCTGTTCTATAGTCGGAGTTTTTAACTCTCGAGAATTGTGTTGAGTTTTCTTCAACCACCAAATTTATTGACTCGTAGTCAATAAATAATAACCAACAGTACCTGATGACCACATTATGAGTAGTGCGAGACTGCATATAAACATCAACTAAGTTAGATTCTGGTCACGTGATACATAGTGATGGTATTTTTTTGTTGATATAGATTCCACTATCCAATGTAGATAAGTGGAATTTGTCTTTTGTGTAGGGATGTATCCAATACAAGCCTTTCTTGACCTTGCTGATATTTTGGAATAACCCTTCCTCTCCACAACTGGCATTCAACCCATATCAACCTCCTTCCACCACGATCACCATTTGTATATATTGACATCTAAAACGTATACATGCTATGCATACGTTTTGCACCAATATATGTAGGCTCAACTTAAGCTTTGATAAATTTTAATAAGAAATCAATTTGGAACTCAACTGATACACTGGATATCTTGTAGGCCAAATGTGTCAGCTAAGTCAGTAATTGAGGATGAGTAATGAAGAAATGGAGGCGACCATGAAAAGACCTTTTTTCATGACTTTCCTGACGACACTAATCGTTCTCCACGTCATATCTTATCACATTAAATCCACTAATTGTAACAGATCAACAGAATGTCTTTGGACCTCAATGATAAATCATATGCTCAAAAATAAACTTCAATGCATTAATATCTGCATCAATTGCTTCATAGCATATAGACAACTTTGGTTAATGGATAGCTAGTCTGGTAACTAGAACTCTCGTCATTATTTCGTAGACATCGCCAGAACCTGTCTGAAATGTTCCAACTAAGAGCATTGTCACTGTAACGTCAATTGTTTTGGAATATTCCATATTATATGGCTCCTGTTGCATAAACCAGGCTGGAAGACTGATAATATACTAGCGTCCCAAGTATAGACACCATCAAGTGTATCAGCATCAAGTATCAGCCTTGGGGTCATTCTGGTTCCCTTACCCGTAAAAAGCTCATTAGCCAAATTATGTACTCTAAGCAGTCGTCAAAGCAGAGTCTCTAACATCATTCCTGTACTTCTCCAAAATAGCTTCCAATCCGTCCTCATCACAGGCAATCATATTCTGGTCCCAGTCAATTAACAAAGGTGACTTGAAGAGAAGTGTGGGATCAATTTCAGGCTCTTTCTGCGACACCATCTCTGTATAAGCCTCATTGATCTTTTCGTACTCGTTCTGGGAAAACACCCGTAATCCTTTTCCGTTATCTACACCTAAGGCCTTGTATGTCACCCACACATCGGACTTTTTGGACAACTTATCGTTCAAAAGGGGAAACACTGTCCTAAGCACATCCTTGCAAACGTCTCCATGTATACATTGTGAGTAGATGGTCTTGAATTGGTCATATGTGGGCATCTTCTTGGCCATCAAGTCAATTTGGAAGAGATTTTTGTCGTGATTCAATTTATAGTAAGCCTTCTCCAATGAAGCATATACACGGGCTGAAGTAGGTACTTTTGTCCAGTGGAAGATGGAGATGGTAGCGGGTGTGGATTGTAAAGATCTGAAAAACGACATTTGGGAATAATCAATAATTAATTTATTGTAAATGTGACAATAAAAAGTGGTTATGGGAATCACCAGAGTCGAATGAATCAATAGCGGCAATAGGGGTAAAAAAAAAATGGAATTTGAATCGCAGGGGATCGGGCTCTATTTATAGAGGGCGAGGGCTGCAAGGATAAACCGGGGGTGAAGAGTTGCGTTATCTGGAGTTACATGCCCGATAATATGATGGCAGCCTCGGGGATGCGGAAGCACGGAGACGCGGAAGCACGGAGACGCGGAGGGACGGGGGTACGGGGTAGTTCCGGTCATCCGGTGAACCATGCAGAATACTATTAAATAGAGTTATAGAAAGGTGATAGAAAGCGCGTGGCGGCTTAGGGCTAAGGGATTAACCGAGCCAGGCACACGTGTGGATAAGTACACAGGGGAGGGGAGGGGAGGGGTAGGTGGTAAGTGGTAGGAGTGATGACACGTGACTAAGGTCAGATGTTTAGCACGTGACTCTAGTCACGCACATCACGTGAGCTCCGCAGTCTTCACGAATCCTCTTAAAAAATTTTTACGCCACCACCATGTTTCAAAGATCCTGCTACAAATGCGGAGAAGTCGGCCACATTGCCGAGAACTGTCAGCAAACTGAGAGATTGTGTTACAACTGTCGCCAGGCAGGTCACGAGTCCACCGCTTGCCCTGAGCCAAAGACCGCTATGAGCAAGCAGTGTTACTCTTGTGGTGACATTGGCCACGTGCAAGGAGACTGTCCAAACAGTGCTCAAGGCTCCAAGTGCTACAACTGTTCCGAATTTGGCCACATCAGCAGAGAGTGCCCAAAAAACGAAAATGGATCTGCTTTCGCACCTCCAAGAAGACAGAGACCTTCTGCAGGAAAGTCCACCATCTGCTACAAATGTGGCGGCCCCAACCACTTTGCCAAGGACTGCCAAGCCAACAGCGTCAAGTGTTACTCTTGCGGTAAGAGCGGCCACATTTCCAAGGAGTGCAACAGTGCATCATCTCTGGATGCCAAGCCCGCCAAGACTTGTTACAACTGTGGTGAAGCTGGTCACATTTCCAGGGACTGTGTTGTCGCCAACTAATCGAGAAAGGGGCGGAGGCTTGAGTCGCGCGAAGGGTGCTCCTGAAACACGGGGTGTGCTTCTACCGGCCGCCAGCATTTTATATGCTGGTCTATGCCTTGTTGGGCGGTTGTTTTAGTGAAGCTGTGTGTGAAGCGGGGAGAAGGGGGCGTGTCTCCATATTCTGTACCATAATCAAACGCTGTAATGCTCAATATATCGTATTAAAAAGGGGGAGAAGTTAGTTGTTTCATTTATGTGATAATTTCGAGTTAAGGATTCTAGAAATGTGGCTTCTTATGGTCTATATATACGTGCGCGGCCAAAAAATCCACGGTTATATTGTCTATTACAGTTAAAGTTGCATATGTACGATCCTCAAAAATATGCGATTTCTGTGGATCGAACACAGGACCTTCAGATCTTCAGTCTGACGCTCTCCCAACTGAGCTAAAACCGCTTTTTTCTTGTTTTATAACTTAACATGAATTGACAACTGTTAGTCGTATATAGACGTCTTCCTTACGTCCGATAGTTTATCATGGTATTTATTGAACCTAGAATAGACGAGGAACTCCCTGGTTAATCTAAGGGGAGGAAAAACTCGCTGTTATATACACTGGGTGTATGCAACCCTGCACGAACATGAAACATATACACGTTATATGCAAGAGTTACCCGACCGGGATACCTTGCATCTCAGTATCCTAATAGGCATTCGTTTCCTAACAGAGGAAAGAGAGGTTAACTATGTAGGGCCAAGAAAAAATCACATACAGACGTGGCATCGTTCTCTGGCTCCATTATACGGGAGTGAGTGGGGGATTGATTACAGTCTGTAGGAGAAACAGGCTGACGGTTAGTCCGGTGTACCGCAAGCGAAGAAGGATGTACGGGTTTTATGCCAGCCTAAGTGATTGACGTGTTCCGTTGGGACTCGGTATGATTCACTCTGGTGCACTAACAATATGCGCGTGTATGGACGTTGGTACAGTGGTTCAAAAGCGTCGCATTGAACGTCACATGACTCACCAATAGTCCATGACTCACCAATAGGATCCTATTACCCGTTTCGTAAAAGTGGCATAAAAACTGACCAATAACATGTCTTTGAAAGTAGCCATGTTCAGATTTACCCATGTTCAGATTTACATTAGTACTATCTCCTGGTGGTAATTTTTCTGGAATTCTGGAATTTTCTAGTCCTATTAATTCTGATTTTTGGATTTCCTGGTACTATTTCCATGTACTACCACAGATTTGTACGCCTGTCCATTCGTTAAAATCCGTACATCCTAATTACTAATGGTAACAGCAGTCAGCTTGGAAACTTCAGCTTGGCCACTTTGACTTGGTCCTTGACTTCATAATTGCTGGAAAATGCACTACTCTAAAACTCATAGTATTGACACTCTAAAAAAATACACTCAAGAATTATGTAATCCTGCATATAGGGATTGACTAGTATTTAGGTAAAAGGTTAAAACTAACGGGATTGGGCAGAGATCCATAGTATACCAACGTTCTTAGAGCCATAAGAATGCTTTTAGACTTTGCTAATTTACTGATGGTCAAGAGGTTCGAGCGCATTCTTAAGAATGTCCTGCAGACACTCCAGGCCCATGGACTTTTTCACCAAATACAGCATAGCACGCTAATTTGTGCCAATTGTGTCATCCCATTTTCCTATAAAAACGGTAGCATGTGCTGGCTGAACGGCCATACAGAGTAGAGACTGAGTCTTATTTGAATAAGACATTGATTGCCAGTGTAGAATAATAATAGCCATGACTATTACTGACTATTTAATATATCTAGTCTATTCTGTGGTCATTTAGTGTCACTCAAGAGGAGTGACGTGATGATCATGAGATTGTATGGTGAATATATTTATCTTATGTTGTGGCTGGTGGGCTTATTATTGATTCCAACTTTATGAACGAACAACTAGGTAAGAAGAATGTATATTTGGAAGTGAGGTAGTGAGGTAGTGAGGTAGTGAGGTAGTTTGTAGTCTGGTAACTGCAGTCTGGTAGTCTGCAGTCTGGTAGTCTGTTAGTATAGCTATAATTTCAAATGGATCAAAAAAGGAATGGACCAGAACTATCTAATAGATTCTAATGCATCGATTATCTGCAGTTTCAATGAGTACTTCGCTGGAAAACATCAAATTCCAATAAAGCTACCTTTAATACAGCAATCTAAAATAGTTTTTAAAAATCTAGACAAGGACTATCTTAAACAAAACCACGGCATTGGTTATGGTAAGGTATAGGTATGGCAGGTAGTATGACTATAGGTATCATGATAAGGTGGTATGCGTAGTTATCATATGGTAAGGTAAAACTAAGACTATAGTTAGCAGTTATAAAACTATATGTGAGAGTCGAGTTAACTTCTCCTTACCAAGAGTATAAGTTAGAGTATAAGTTAGAGTATAAGTTAGAGTATAAGTTAGAGTATAAGTTAGAGTATAAGTTAGAGTATAAGTTAGAGTATAATTTAGAGTATAATTTAGAGTATAAGCTAGTGTATAAGTTAGAGTATAAGCTAGAGTATAAGTTAGAGTATAAGTTAGACTTTTGGTAAGAATAGACTAGACTATAAGTTAGACTTTTGGTAAGAATAGACTAGACTATAAGTTAGACTATCGGTAAGAATAGACTAGACTATAAGTTAGACTATCGGTAAGAATAGACTAGACTATAAGTTAGACTATTGGTAAGACTAGACTAGACTATAACTAAGACTATAAGTTAGACTATAAGTTAGACTATAAGTTAGTGTTAGATTCTTTATGATTGTTTAGTACTTCCAAAACTGTGTTTATTCGTGTATCCATTCTCAGAATGAGGAATCCTTGAGTCTTATATAGGAAAAGCAGGGAAGATCCGAGAGAAGGTCGACGACCTTCTAAAAGGAGGCTGGGTTGACATTGTGACTCCTTTCCTTGGGATTGTCTTCTGCACAGCCATCATCGGAGGAAACCTCGGACGAACAATGAGAAGGCGTTCCCATTTTTCTATTCAACAAGGTTTATGGCAATTCCTCGTCTGATCGCGCATAGTAGGCGATTTTACTCCCATGGGTAGTGTGATACCCATGGGGGATCTGACAGTTAGACTATAAGTTAGATATGACTAAGACTGTAACTATGACTAAGACTGTAACTATGACTAAGACTGTAACTATGACTAAGACTGTAACTATGACTAAGACTATATGTTAGACTATTAGTAAGACTAGACTATAACTAACACTATAAGGCTATAAGTTACACTTAGTAAGATTAGACTAGACTATAACTAACACTATAAGTGTCAGATCCCCCATGGGTATCGCACTATCCATGGGTGTAATAATCACCTACGATGTGCAATCAGACCACATTCCCGTCTCTCACCGGAATTGTCTCGCTCGGATTAAGACGTAACAAGGCCCACTTTTCCTATATAAGACTCAAGGATTCCTCATTCTGAGAATCCATCCACGAATAAACAGAGTATTGGAAGTACTAAAAAATCATAAAGAATCTAACACTTCTATCTTAATGGTCTAGTCTAAAATATTAGTATGCATATTTTCCTACCAATGTTCAATGTTGGTTATTGTATTTTTAGCCCATTGAAATTGTTTAATCATAGGAAAATTTAGAGTCTACTACCAAACGTTGGGACATTGTCTCGTTAAACACCACACTAAGGTTTAGACTCGGTCGCATCTCCTCCATGAAAACAATATCTTACACTATGCAGTCTTAGGAAATTCGCATTCTTTGAAGACAAATGTGTGAGACTAATACATTGTTTACCCTAAGAGCCACGGTATCCATGGTAACTAGTAATTAGTATAACCATGGAAATTAGGGGAAGAGTTTGTATTAGGGTCAAGAATGGTTTTGGTGATGGTTATGAATGGTTTTGGTGATGGTTCTGATTGGTTTTGGTGATGGTTCTGATTGGTTTTGGTGATGGTTCTCATTGGTTTTGGTGATGGTTCTCATTGGTTTTGGTGATGGTTCTGATTGGTTTTGGTGATGGTTCTCATTGGTTTTGGTGACGGTTCTCAAAGGCTTGGTCACGGTTCTGGAATATGATATTTCTTACTACGCTCTCTTCTTGCACTCACAGAATCTTGGCGCCAGGCTACTATTGCCTAAATTTCCTATACTAGAGCTGCAGGGTGCAAGTGACCAAATGGCATGATCTCACCAATTGTTTATTTTTTTGCCAGTAATAAACGCCATCATGGTGGCTGGTATCTGGCCGTATATATAACAGGCTTGTGGTCCCTCGTCTACATCCATCAGTCATCATTATGAAAACTTCTCAAATTATTCCATTTCTCTTCATTGCCTCTTCTGCTTTGGCAGAACCTGGCTACAAGTTCCATGCCAAAATCAATGGCGTCTTCAGAGAGCTCAGTAGTGAACATTTCCCCGAATTCGAATTCCTCAGTGTGTTCGAATCTGTGAGCCAAGAAGCTCCTCCAATCTTCAACTTGAACAATGGAGTCGTTACTACAGGAACGGGCGTCCACAAAAAAACCTTTGGTGTTTTCAATGACTACGTGGTCTTTGCTGAAGATATGGATGCCTACAAAGTGGAATTGGATAAAGATGGTAGAATTAACAATATGAAAACTTACATATGTAAGTCTGATAATTGTAATTGTGAGGGATATTTCCAGACAAAGGATACTAGTACTGTCAAATTTTCGTGTGTTCCAAAGGATCTTTATTTATTGCCTGTGGAATCGACCAATTAGGCAATGGGATGAAGATAGAGGGTATGAGGAAATGAACTTGAGCTTTTGAACACTAGCTGAATGAATACTTGATATAATCTTGTCCAAATACTTACACTGAGGCATTATCTATGGATTAGTGTCTAGTGATTTTTTTTTAAAAAAGAATTGAGTTTATTTTTAAAATCCTTGTAACTACTATATGTAACTATAGGTACATGTGTCAAACTGATGTAGAGACGAACATGCCACCTCTTTGTGTCCTGCAGGAACAACTGGAGATGCAGATGAAATATCTGTTCTGATACCTCACTGAGAGAATAGCTCCGTTACTGCAGGGGTGGAGCCTCATTGAGGATCCATCCCTCATAGGGTACGGTCAGTACGTTTGCATAGAACTCCTTAGAGGAGATTCCCTGAGATAGTTCAGTGAGAGACATTTCTGTTCAATATCTACATATATACAGGAAGAGGTGGTGCAAGTTCAATAAGTAGAGCATAAATGTAAAACTGGGAAATGTGGTTTAGGACAGCAGTTCAGGGAAATGAGCTTTTGTGCCCTAAAGGCATCCCTGATGCAATGGAACCTTAAGTCCAGGGCACTTAGGTATATATACTGCATATGCGCCTCATAAAGCATTCTTGTAGTAAAGGTATTATGACAAGATGCAGGAATCAGTTGATTTGTTGGCACGCGGTGAGCCAGATGCAACAATTTGCTAAACTCAGAGGCCAACCGGGGTTGTGCACAGTTAGGCGACGCTGCATGGTGCATGACACAGCCTCATTGGCAGTCTATAGGAGAGTGCCCCGTCGCTTCTTTTACTGGGCATACCAACAGCCCGGGCGATGGTTGGATGGTGTATGCAGGCAGCTTGACCGAAGGTCTATATATTGCTACAGAGCGGTCAATTCGGAACCCCCTAGCTAGGAATACTAAATACTAATATGACTACGCCACCTTTTGAAAAGCTTATAGGTAAGCGGGTAGAGTCACGAGTCATCTTCCCTCCACAATATGCGAGTACAAAGTATAACGCACAACAATCACAACAATATTTGATTCCGTGTGACGGTAGGATGCAACATAGACAATGTAAGGATTTTCACCAAAGAGTATAAAAATGGTTCCCTCTTTTAGGATGTTGACACGAAGAAATGAGAGGGGTACTTTCAAGCATTCCTTAGTTTCTGTTATACTATCTGTTAGATTCTTTAAGACTTCCAAAACTCTGTTTATTCGTGGATGGCTTCCCAAAAAGTGGGAATCCTAGGGTTTATATAGAGCCATTGTTCGGACCTCCTTAAACGCTTAGGGTCGAAACGGCAATAAGGTTTTAAAAATACACGTGGTCACGCGTGTAAGGATTAAGAGCACTGGATTGCGGCTTGGACCATGCTGTCAGGGTCTATGGCAATTCCAGGTCTGATGGCACATGGTAGGTGATTTTTACTCCCATGGGTATTGTGATACCCATTGGGGGTGTAACGTATCATTTATACACTTATAGACTATCAGTTATACTATCAGTTATACACTTATAGACTATCAGTTATACTATCAGTTATACACTTATAGACTATCAGTTATACTATCAGTCATACACTATTATACACTATCATACACTATCTGTTAGATTCTTTATGATTGTTCAGTACTTCTAAAACTCTGTTTATTCGTGGATGGATTCTCACAAAGAGGAATCCTTGAGTGTTATATAGAGAAGTGGGAAATGTCGACAGCCGGTTATCACCGGCGTCCTCGAGCTTGATAGGAAGATACGACGGCCTTGCGGCTTATGTTATCTCTATTGGGAAATTAGATGCCCGTTATCGGAGACGTCCTTGAGCAGTTAATAAGGAGATAAGGCGCGCGGTGCCCAGTAAATGCCTTCGGCCCGACGCATCTTCGGAGATACCTTCGAAGATAGAGGAAAGCATCATTGCTCTTCTGCTTTGTCAGGGTCTAAGACGATTCCGCGTCTGATCGCACATCGTAGGTGATTTCTCGCATGGGTAGTGTGATACCCATCGGGGATCAAAGTAAATTTTGAACCTTTTACACTACCTTGGACGAACTGCATACACCTCATACTCAGCCCAATTTAATATAAAATTAACACTTAACCTAACAATATGCCAAAAATTTGCTCAACAACTTTACAGTGGTTTTCAAAATGGTTCAACCAATAATTCAATGGTTCAATCAATAATTCAAAATATTTCGTACCCCTTCTCACAGTCTTTGAAACCAAATGGCGTAATGTTTCACATCAACTTGCATTAGAATTCAATATTCTGAAATCTTAAATCTGGAGGATTGCCTCATACCTACTACATTTGGGAGTCTTGCAGTACCAATCAATGGTTAAAACGAAACGGACGGAACTGAACTGGTTTCCTTGTTATTCTGAATACAACAACTTGTGAGGTTTTTTGAAGAATTTCGATGACACCATTTGGTTTGAAAGACTGTGCAAAGGGGTACGAAACATTTTGAATTATTGGTTGAAACATTGAATTATTGGTTGAAAGATTTTGTCGAACCATTTTGTCGCGCTGGTTGCAATAGTTTTGGAAAACACCCTATCTACATTTCTCCATGGGTTTGTATAGCCATAAATGTTAGATCACCGGGGTTTTAGATTATTTAGATTATTCTAGATCAAACTAATACTTCCATTAATTTCAACATCTCTTCAAAACCATTTCTACCATGAATCACTCAAACCTTAAAACCTTTTTTTGAAACAATATTCCTTTCACAAAATTACCAATATATAAAATAGCAAATCTTCCCAAATGAAAAACAAAATTATCTATGAAAATTACTTCTTTTTCAACTATGAAAAATACTTCTTTTATTCTCGCCCTTTTTGCAATAACTGCAACCTCAGCTCAGTCTCTCAAACCAATGGTCTTCTTTGGCAAGGTTGATGACAAATTTTTGCCTTTCAGAACTATAGGTTTATTTGTTGCTCAAAAAGATGGAATGATTAAGTGTGGAATCCTTGTTTATGGAAAAGTGGGTATGCCACCTACTGAGTTTACTGTGAAAGATGGTATGGCTAAGACAGATAATTATTATGCCCTGGGGTATGTTGGAATTGCCCACCAGCATTTGATTTATGGACCACTTGCCAAAGAGACTGTCTGGAAAATGGATGATTCGGGTAAGATCGTGAACTATATATTTTATTCATGTGAGGAAATTGGCATGTCTTTACACGAGGTTTACGTGAACCGGGCGCATGACCCAAAGTGTTCTGAGGTGGATATTTATCTCTTACCTATGAACAATAAGACTCACCAGCCTATTTTTAAAGATGAATGAGTGAAGAGTTACATAAACACATTCTTTAGCGGCATATTATAGATGCCTATAAACCTGTATATTCTAAAACTATGGCATACATTTAAGCTTGGATGAAACCTTTTACATTTGCTAGATTATATATTTAGCTAATATATTAGACCAATACCATGCTATAGATCTTTCTTAGGGATGTAAGTCCTTTTGCTTACCATTGTACCCTCTTTCAATCTATATATATATTTCACAAGACCAACGAACATAATAGGGTGCATTTTAGGTGAAGATTTACAGCCATTATGTTAAGAAATAATGGCACAATAGTGTGCATAAAGTAGAAACTATTAAGGAAGCTTTAAGGTAAAGCTCTAAGGCTCTTATTTCGTAATTGAAGTTATTGTGTTGATCTTGTGAAGGCTCACTCAATTATAAAGGAGCCGCACCATTTTATAGTCATTAAATAGATAGCTGGGATGACCTCCATTTTATAGTAAATAGATAGCTGGGATGACCTCCATTAGAGTCATTAAATAGATAGCTGGGATGTCCTCCATTTTATAGTAAATAGATAGCTGGGATGTCCTCCATTTTATAGTAAATAGATACCTGGGATGACCTCCATTTTATAGTAAATAGATACCTGGGATGTCCTCCACTTCCAGACCCACCAGAAATACTGCTCGTATTACATGATATATCAACTTCTACAACTAAGGAATCTTTCATTTACTTGAGATATATACTATTACTCCTAACTAGGATATTGATATTGCTCAGTCCCCATGGTTACTACTTGCTCCTCCTGATGCACAGATGTACCAAGAGGAGAGGACGTTTACCTCTTTAAACATTACAAACCTGCATATACCCCATGCATCTAACTTATCCACAAAGTACCTTGACTCCGTAGATGGAACGTAGTCTTGTCAGTTTCTCAGCTGTATGCTAAACCACGAGGAGTAGCGGTGTATGATAATCTAAGCCCTTTGGAAATCTATATGAGAGAGGCTTGGGGCTCTTGACAATTCTTATAGGTTAATTTAAATGATTTCATTTCAAGCCTCCTGCATTCTGTGCAAGCGAAACCTTTTATGCAGAGCCTCTATTAACACATTAAGTTATATTCTTAGGGATTGGCATCCCTCTTTGATGTAGGGGTGGGGAAGCAAACCCAAGGGGATCTGTGAAACTGCGGTCTACCCCTTTTCTTGCTACATCGTCTCGTTAGCTACAAAATTCAACTTTCCTTACATTCCCTGCAACGTGTCCTTGGTCATTATGCAAGTCACAATTGATCTGCACAGGATGCAGGACCCCTACAAATTGCGATCTTGCATATTTAACAAAGCTTGGTGGAGAAATAATACTTTAAATAAGCTCAACTAAATTGATAGTTTATTTTTTTCTGCCACAGCGTTTTTGCAGGCAACTTCAATTGGAATCAAGCTACAAAAATACCATCTTTACCAATCTCCCTGGACATTGAAATACTGGGGAAATTGGCCTCTCCTCGCCTTGTCTTGACATACCGGCTCTTGACGACGAGAATAGTATAAGATGAGGCTGCGACCCCGACTTAGGACTTTGTCTTGTAAGGTACAACTTACTTATCCCTGTATATCAATATATACTAAAACACAAGTTGAAAGATTACTCAGCTACTCTATTAGTGGTTTTACTGATATTGTGGGTCATGAAAGTGTTACCTTAATAGGTCAGTAATACAGTTTAATAAATTAATCTTGGATTTCTGCGAATACCATAAAACATTTTAAAAGACACGGACAAAAATATTATAAAAAAGCTTAGACATGTTTTTCTTGGAAAATTTCCCAAGCAAGGGAATGAACTTTGCCCTAAAATCATAGAAAATCCATAGAACCATAGATTTAGTGGGATGTACGGGTGTTGTATCTTGAAATAGATGATATATGACATAGATATTCAACTACTGTCTACTGACTATGAACTGTCTTTTTGATCTTTCTGGTGCAATATAAGAAACCCATATAATTCACTTCCTCGCAGCTCATGATAAGATGGCTTCCCATAACCTGCTCAATGTTACCGTCGGCCAAGGAATTTCTTGCAGGATAGTGTGGTTGAAACCTCCCAATGCCATAGATAATAAATTATAACTGCTTAGAATAACTAGAAGAATAATTTATATATTACCACAATTGATTATTTCTTAAAGGTGAATAAAGTACAACATGGAGCATGACCAATATATGCAAACATTTTGCACCGCAAGATAATCTAGGGTAAAAAGTAGCGTTCCATTATTCACACCTGTACATTACCCTTGGGTAGTCTTCATTTAAATCTCACTTACTTTTCATAAGAATGCACACTAGGATGCTAAGATGCTTATGAGCCCTGGCTTTACCTCTATGAATATTGTTGCAATGTACTGGAGTTATATTAAGATCGCGGTCCACCTGTTATATACACACGTCGCCAGCTCTGTGCAGGTGCAGTGTACACCACATCTTGGCAGATCACACCCTGTTATAGCCAAAGCTACCAAAGTGTTTCATCTGTGCCATTCATTGATTGCATTCCCTTGTACCCATACAACATGTTGTTTGCCAGTTGTACAAGTCACGTGCTTCACACGCTCTGCTCAGCACAACATGCAGGTCCTTTCCATTTTACCATCTCTACTAAAAGGGTCATTAATTTCTACAAAAGAGATCAAAATAATTTCTACAAAAAATATTACATCTACCAAAAATGTTTTTTTGTAAGACTGCTATGTATTTACATAGGAATATTTTTCGGAACATCATGTGATATGGAATATATTATATACACACTTATAAATCAGTAATCGTATGTGGCTTATTAAAATTCTTATGCATATATGTGTTTGCTCTAAAAGTTGCCATTAAAGTACTTCAGACTCTAAATTAATGCCATATTTCAGAGCAACGAGGATCCAATTGCTTGTCACGTGACTGGTTTACACACCATTTAACACAAGTTACGAAGAATGTGGGAGGAGAACAAGAGCGAACAAAAGCTATTATGATATGGAATTATATCAATAACATACCACGTGACGGAAATTAAAGCTTCCAGAAAGAAAAAGAAAAGAAAGAAGAAAAAGAAAATCTTGTCTCTTCCTGACTGTACAGAAATTGTGCATTAATATATGAATGATTATGAGCATTGTTTCAAAACGATACAATCAATTTCAAACCTAACATGACATTGAACCCATGAATGTAGTAATTCAACTCTCATCATCCAACTCTCATCATCCAACTCTCATCATCCAACTCTCATCATCCAACTCACCATCCAACTCTCATCATCCATGATTCTGCCCCTTTTTAGCCTAGCATTTCTTGTGGTCTCCGCAGCCTCTCATCCGTTGGTTTTCTTTGCAAAAGTCAATCACAATCTTATACCCCTCTATAGTAATGATGTGCCAATTCCGGTGACTATTTAGACTATTTCTGTGCTCGCATATGGTTTGCCTAATAAACCTCCTGTGGAGTTTACATTGAAACACAATTTCGCTGAGACAGACTATTTATTTGCACCGGGGCTTTTGGGCGTGACTTATGATTCGTTATTGTTGGGTCCTACTATTACTCATACTGAGTGGACCTTTGATAACACAGGGAGGATTTTGAACTATTCCTTCTATTCACGTAAGCTCGAAATGTACGCAGAGTACGAGATATTTTTGAATAAGAAAGGTTATCAGGATTGTTTTGAGCTTGATATTTACCTCTTACCATATGATAAGGAAACTAACACCGCGGTGGAAGGAATGTATGATTCCAAGAAGGACAAATGGAAGGAGTTTTTATCTATTAGGGAACCAATGGTTTTCTTTGCAAAAATCAAAGACAAATTTGTGGCCCTTTACCATCATAATGTATATTATACACAGGATGACACACTTGTCAAGTTGTGTATCCTTGGATATGGATTGAAGTTTGATCCAGTGGAATTTAGCTTACAGAATGGCTTCGTTGAAACTAACCACTCCTTTGCCCCAGGATCTGTGGGAATTTTGAATGATCAAATTGCTTTTGGTCCTACTATTCCATGCACTCACTGGACCTTTGATATAACTGGCCGTATTTTGAATTTTCCCTTTTATTCTTGCAAGATGAATTACTTCTCTGAGTATGCGATTTATTTAAAACGGCAAAGCGATGTGGATTGTTTTGAGGTAGATATTTACCTATTAGAGTATGACCGTGGAAGTGGAAAACCGGTGAAAGGACATTCTGAAGCAGAGAAGAATGGTTTAACGAACAAAGGATTAGACAATCCAAACCACTATTCATTATCTTTCCCTACCAATGCTTTGAAAGACCATCTAATCCAAATGCCTACCAATCAATCAAAACACTCTCCTTTAGTATTCTTTGCAAAAGTCAATCACACCCTTGTACCCCTCTATTTTCGTGAGGTTCATATCTTCTACATAAGAAGAACCGAGAAAATCGGTGTCTTTGCATATGGATTTCAGAAATTCCAGCCTGTGGAATTCACGTTGAAAAATTCCTTATTTTTTACGAATAACTAATTCTCGCCTGGCTTTGCAGGGTTTACTAGTAATCTATTTGTTTTTGGCTCTCGTGTCAAACCTCGTGCCTGGAATTTGGATACTACAGGGAAGCTTATGAATAAACATTTCTATTCGTGCTTGGAGCCTGTATTTCAAGAGAACATAATATTTTGGGAACGCCAAGGCACATCCAAATGTTTTGAGGTTGATATTTACCTCTTACCTTATGATAAGAACACCAGAAGTGTTGTTGAGAAGCAATAGCAATGGTCTGACAAAGCCTTGGGCTGTTTTGCAAAAGTCAATGACTTATTTGTGCCTCTCTACAGCTACAAATGCTACTCATCAAGTGATAATGTCACGCAACATTTTGGAGTGCTTACGTAGAGAGAAAAAAACATCTATGAGCCTGGGAAGTTTACATTACAAAAAGGTAGTGCGACTACCAAAGATTCGTTTGCTCCAGGGTTTGCGGGTTTTAAAGATGATCAATTTGTTATTGGTGCTAGTATGTATCTCAGAGACTCCGTGGGAATTGGATGAACTAGGGAAGGTATTGAATTATGTGTTCTATTGTGAAATTCTTGACATGGGTGTTTACGAGATATATATGAACCGACAAGATTATAGCAAATATTCGAAAGTGGATATTCACCTTTTAGCATGTAACCTAAAAACTCTACCATAGAAAAGAGTGTATTGTAGTGTAGTAGTACAGAGGAAAGTCAAACCTCCGTAACTCAAGCGCACCGGTAATTAACGATGGAGCAGTCAGGAAATGAATTTCAATGTATTTTTCAACCATGGAGCAGTCAGAGATGGTGGAATAGTTAGGATAACTAAATATTAATCCTCAGACTGAGTGACTCAGGTGCATTAGTACTTTGTATGATCACTTGAGAAATAATCTTAATTAGTTTAGCTGATTAGCTTGGTTGGCTTTATCAGCTCCTTTTATATTGGAGTGGACTACCATTTTCAGGTAGCTGAACAAATTATTCCTCGAGACATTCTCAATTAGGAAATTAACGGCGTTTTTGAGATGAGCAAGCGAGTGAGATGTATAAATCACTCCATTCTCACGCTTTGATTTTCAACATGTAAGTTGTATTTTACAACACCAAAGAAAAAAAATACGGTGCGAAATTGGGAACCGGCATATAGCGCGTCACGTGCGTTATAGTTGGTATCCTCATATTGTGGTGGGAAGATGTCACGTGACTCCATTTGCTTACCATATACTCTTTAGAAAGGGATGTACGGGGGTGAGGTGGCCTTTAAGAGACTTCAGACGGGGCTGTGTTCATGCACCTTGCAGCCTTGTTTAGCTTCGTTTAACAATACGACGGCAAGTGTTCCATCTGGCCACTCTGCTTCATGCTTCCTGCATCTTGTTCTAACAAGAATGCTACACTTCAACAGAATACTTCAACAGAATGCTCAGTTAAACACGAAATCTTAGTAAGTGTAGCTGGACATTTTAGTGTATATAAACATAGTTAGTGAAGTAATTACTTTCTTTCTTGATTAGAATCTACTACCACTCTACTACTATTAATATTATTGTTAGTAGATTGATAACGTTGTCACTTTTTTGACTTTGTTTATTCGTTCATGGATTCCCAATTACTGAAAATCCCGGAGTTTATATACACTTGGGGTATGTTCCCTTATAAGGTTCACTTGTGATTGTACAGAATGGTTGTATTGTGGTTGTACTCCTTCTTTGTCAGGGCTATGGCAATTCACATCTGATGGCACATGGTACGTGATTTTTATTCCCATGGGTAGTGCGATGCCCATGTGAGTCCATATTTGCAGCGTATGCCTGGTATACTTGGGTCGTTGGAGTTGTCCTTTAATAATTTTTCTGGGAATTCAGCGGAGCGGCGGCAACGAGCTGATAAACGGTAACCTCGTCCTAATTTCTTATGGCTCACGATTTCGGTGATCTCCACTACTTGAGTCCGTCACGGTATGCCTTGAGGCTAATGTTAGCAGGAAGTGAAGTGAATTATTCGTGCGGAACTGATTTCAGTAGGCGTTGACTTGCAGACGTTGACTTGTAGACGTTGACTTGTAGCGTTGACTGATGTGGAAAGTGTTGCCTTTGAATTCAGACGGCATCACTAGTTCGTAATTGACCGGAGAACTTGGATCGAAGTTTCGGGAAAACTTTTGAATTTTGAACGTCCGAGACGCCTGAGAGACAAGTGATGTCCACATAGACCTGTTGACCCGCTTCTAAACGAAGGTCCTTGTGTTTTCGGTGGTAGTAAGTTTTTGCTTTCTCGAAGGCTGCTTTGTGGGCAGCTAAAGCGACTTGGAAAATTCAATCCAAATGTTCTGTGAGGTCGGTAGCACCGCGGTTTAGTGACCTATCTGGGACAGGAAAATCCAAATTTGCTGGGGCTATAGGGATGTATCCAACTTCAAACGGCGATTTCCCTTGGAGCGAGGTAGATAGTTGTGCGTTTAGCACGTATTCTCCCATGGCTAGGAGGAGCGGCCACTCAGAATATTCTCCCACGGAGCGGCCACTCGGAATACTCTCCCACGAAGCGGCCACTCGGAGTTCGTGTGGACGTAAAGACGGAGATAAGTTTCAACTAGTTTGTTTCGGTTTCCCACCCGGCAATTGGATTGTTGGTGGGGGGGGGCGACGGAGAGGGCGACGGAGAGGTCAGAGTCCATCCGTACAAAGCTCAATACAGACTGAAACTCTCGCTGGTGAATTGTGGGCCGCGGTCGGACTGGATAAACGAAGGAAGTCCGTGAAGAGGAAAATAATCGTAGACAAATATGTCGACCATGGTTTGGGCCGAGAACTCGACCAGTACCGGCTACAGATGGACTCTATTGGAGAGTTTATCCACGATAGTAAGAATTGGGGAAATGGCAGAATGTAGTCGATGAAAAATCGGTGATGATATCGGTAGCGATGTCAGTCCAGCGGCCTTTAGGAGCGTTTGGATGTTGGAGTAATCATGCTGGTGGCGATGTTGTAGGTTTGGTTCTGAGACAACCATCACAACTTTCCAGATATTTGGTGAGGGTGAGTTTCATTTTTGGAAAAGCGTAGTTTGTCTGGATGGCCTTGAGGTAGCGTTTGATACCTGGGTGGCGGCAGCCGTTGAGCAGTGGGTTTGGTGAAGAAACTGGCAATTCCGTGTGATCGCACATGGGTGATTTACTCGCATGGGTAGTGCGATGCTCATATTAAATTATTAAATTATTAAATTATTAAATTATTAATATTTAGTAGTGTGAGTGTGAGTGTCAGTGTATGTACGTACTCCCTAACTCCCAATTCCCTCATACATCACCATTTTACAGATACTCATTTTAGTGCGGGGCGTAACTGGCTAAGACTAAGTGCGTGTAGAAAACTGCGAATTGATACTGCGAATTGATACTGCGAATTGATACTGCGAATTGATACTGCGAATGCGGGCGAGCGCTCCATGAAGACCCAGGTCAAGTGTAGTCGCGACCGCCCGAAGGCTACGACAAAATACTACTGACTATGAAGAGTCTATGAATTATATATGAATAAGCTGAAGTTTACATTACTACTGGTAGTCTGAAGTGGTACAAGAACAAGACTACTATTGCTGTTAGTAGTGCTAGTGAAAAACCAACTCAGTCTCTTCCCACACGTGTCTATGAGGTCTGCTAATTAAAACTACTGCTACTGATATAGTGGTACTGGGCAGCAGTGGTGGTCTGTGGTCTGTGGTCTGTAGTGGTAGGTACACTTATCATGTCACAATGTGCTATGCACTTCGCCCCCAAAAATCTATAAACCCTGGATTTTTATCTATAAACCCTGGATTTTTTTTGGTACTGGATTCCAATTAAGGATGTACGGGTTTATCCATGAAAAAATAATCATTAATCAAGAGCTTAATCTGGAACATACTTAGAACTTACTAATAACCCTAAAGAAAGCCGTTCCGCACCAGGTAAATGATTTGCTCATCATACACCTCTTGTCATGTACATAAAGTTGTAGTTCACTATTTAAGAGATATGACTATGAGATATGAAGTTGATAAAATAATAGTAATTGTTACATCCCTTCCGGTTTATAGTCTATAGTGGAAGTTGAGAAGGTCAAGTGTAGGCATTTTTAACGCTAGCTGCTGCTGCTGCTGGTATAGTCACCGCGAAAGTCTATATAAACAAATCGCAGTAATTAGGATCCCACATCAAAGATGATCACCTACCTAATTACGTACAGGTCATGTCATAAGAATATACTTAGGGCATGGTGGTGTTTCATGTTTTTCTAACTCTGTTGATTCGTCTTAGACTGAAGAATCCTCGAGTCTTATATAGAAATTTGCCGAGTATTGGGCTCTATCTCCTCTCCGATTAGTGCTAGATATTTCACTGGTGGACGCTCTTAGCGTCACTTTAAACTCGAGATAAGCTTTGAGAGATATGGGTAAACTGATTTGCTTCTCCGCTTTGTCGGAATCTAAATTGCAATTCGACGTCTGAGGTCACAGTCTAGATGAATTTTGCTCCCATGGCTAGTAAAATCAACCATGGCGTACCGTCCAGCCATGATGGAATACTTGACCAATTCCTCAAGTAAATACTCCACTAGTAATACTATGGTCCGACTGTCACGTGAGAAGTAAAATCTTAGTAAATCTAGTAGGGATGTACAGGTTTTTGTCGGATTACTCTTATAAGCATGACGACAACTCCTTTTATATATATTGGAGTGGACCTTCAACCCCCCCCACCATCTTTCGATGTTGGTGTGCATATTACTCTTTGTGACTTCTCAATTAGGGGATCTAACACCCATCTTGGTACAGTTAGTATAATAATACTACAGATACTAGTAGGAAATGCCCGGTGGGAGCTACTAAATTAGTACATCCCAAATAAAACTAATTCCCATTTTTCACTAATATTATACTAATGTTATTAGTTAGTATACCGAATTGTCCATGACGTGAGAAGAGCTCAGCTTGGAACATCACTGCATGCAGGATTTCGCAGCCACATCAAACTCCCACCCCCTGAGCTCCCCACCTCTACTAGTCTTTCAAAGCCATGCATAGGCTTTGACTGTCTAAATGCAAATTAAAATATTTTTGAATTTCATTAAATATTATCCTTATGCAAGGAGTGTATATTACTACACTAACCACCTCAAAAGTCCAACTCATAACCAACCAATTAAGAAGGTAAATTGAAGGTGTGTATAGTAGTTGATGCTGCGAGTATTTGATGATTGGAGTGATAAGGCTGATCTGTGTCTGTGTCTGTATCTGTGTCTGTGTCTGTATCTGTGTCTGTGTCTGTATCTGTGTCTGTGTCTGTATCTGTGTCTGTGTCTCTCCCTCCCTATCATCTCTTCCACTATTACATCACCCCCTCATTCTTATCAAAAAGTACCATATCAAACTTAGAATTTTACCTTTCACTGAATTCCCCTCCCACCAATATGACTCCAGTTACGCCCCCAAGGTTTCCTACAAAATGAGCGAAAGCGGAAGTCCTATTCCCATATATAGTTCAGTTCGGCCTCGGACCCGAGGTCGGCCTCTGAATCGGAGTCGGCTTCTGAGCCTCAGTAGGCCTTCCACCAAAAATCGCCTTGTTATGCCAGGAGCTTACCCAGGTACGATAAATGCCACTGCCGTTCACGATCGCCTTAAAGCCAAGAGGTTAGAAGAGTTGAGATTGGAAAAGGAAACCGCTTGTGCTAACGCCCTTAAGAATTCCACACCAAAGTCTCAAAGCTCTAACAACTGGAAGTTTGAAGTTCCAATTCTTGACCCCGTTGAAGACAATCCTCGTTCCTGGTTTTTTAGATTCTTTAAAATTCCTCTGTTTTTTTGCGGGACACAAACCAAAATGAACAAAATAGATCCCAAAAAGCCAAAACCCTTGTCTCTCCCCCCTTGGAAAACCCTCCTCACTTAGCCTTGGAAACCCTCCTCACTTAGCCTTGGAAACCCTCCTCACTTAGCCTTGGAAACCCTCCTCACTTAGCCTTGGAAAACCCCCCTTGGCGTCCTTTCCAATCCATACGTGACTCTGCTAGAAAGCTCAGGGACAAAGTCTAAAACCCACTGAAGAAGGAATCTGTTTGGAGAAGGAAACTTCGCGTCATTACTCGTACTTCCCTGGAAAGCCCACCAGTTGCGCGTATTAGTAATGACAAGAGGTTTGCGGCTCAAAATGGTTTGTCTGTTTCAGGTGTTTCTGATAATGTCATTTCGCACCATGGAGTAATCGTGGGAACGGAAATCACCCAAGTGGAGTCTGCGGATACAAAAGCAATCCGCCAAGTTAAGGTTCCCAAGCGTTCTAGTATTTCTAGAAAGTCTAAAGATGCCCGTAAAGCAATTAGGCCTAATGGCTCCTTCCAACTGACTCTTGATAATGTCATGTCTGCTGTGGTTTCCGGTGGTTTATGGAACACATTTAACAAGACGAAATTGGAGGATTTTGGTGTGAGCGATACTATTATTGGCTCTAGCAATCTTAATGGATCATTGTTTAATAGCACAGTGATTAGGCGCTCTGAAAGCAAGGAGATAAAATCACTACCAGTGATGATACCAAGAGCAAAAGTGACATGAATGAAAAAGAAAATGACGCTAACAGGAACATCTTGAAAGGTGTTTTGAAGACTATTCAAGCGGCTGCGGATGATATTCTTAGGATCCCAGATATTGACTTGCGCCAGCTTTTTGAAAGGGCTAGTCATGAAAAGAGCTATTTTGTTGCCAACAATAAGGCTACCATGAAGAAACTTAGTATGTGTCCAAAGGAAAAATGGTCTGGGTATAAAGCCAGAAGTCTTTATCTATTGCGCACGTTTGTTTCCAATTAATTACGGAATGCGAGAAAAAGTATAACGAGTGCTTTTCCAATTTTCAAAAGATCCAACGTTACTTGCACTTGCTAATGGCCAACTTAAAAGGAATTGGAAATGGTTTCAAGGAAACACAAGAAGAGATGGACCGCTATAAAGATGTACCAGAGATGAGAGGGAAGTTTGAGCAGCTCTTGATTCAACACCCAGAGACTGGAAAAATTCAGTACCATTTCAACACCTAGAGACTGGAAAAATTCAGTACCATGTTAAAGAGTGCAGACTTGGGCCTCTCTAAAATGGAGTATCAGACATATTAAAAGAATATGAACAGGCTTTCCAATACAAGTTGACTTGTCATGAACAATAATAAGCTCTATTATAGAAGGAGAATAGAAACATTGATGTGACTTCTTAATACATGGACCAGATTCTTAAGTGAAGTCTACTACAACTCAAGCACAATTTGTCAACAAGACCAAGCAGAAAGACTTAGAAAAAGTGACGTTTGAAAACCTCGACAAGTTAAGAAACGAATACTTACATTTGAAGAAATACAAAGAAGCCGTGGAGAATGAAATCAAGGTAGCTACCCAAGGATTTCTCTCCCGCAAACCTAAGCCTGGAACTTAGATTTACTAATAATAGAAGCTTAGCACTTGCTTTGCTTGTTAGCTATGAATAAATGCTTTGATTTATAAATTGTAATTTCAGAAACTATCATACTAACAAATTTGGACACAGCTCGGAACATCATACTTTAAAGCGTTAACTCACTAAGGTTAAAAGGATGAGTCCTTATAATCATGTAACTCACTATTTGGAGTTTTCTTTGTTGCTAAACTTAGTCAATAAATAAATGAATTTCTTGTATAATAGACTTAGAGCAGACCGTAGTGTGGACACTCAATAGTGATGAGAGTCAATGCTATTGGGGACAATGATCTGCTGTGAGCCATTTATTACCACGCACCCTTAGATGTGGTCAGTATAGAGTAGAGAGTAGAGTAGAGAGTATAGACTAGTTCTCCCTCTACCCTGAGACTCTTTCCCTGTTATCACTCCCGACGGTGAAAGTCCAGTCGAATTTTAAGGAAAGCTGAGCCTGTCAACGAGTACCTAGCATGTACGGAGGTAAGGTACTTCATGGATATGTTATATGCAGAGCGGTGAGTATATGCAGGCTGCTGGTGTGTGAAAAGTTTTCACCCACCTCGCACCTCATCTAAACTCTTTGGTCTTGTAAGGTAGAACTTACATATCCCTGTATATTAATATATACTAAAACATAAGTTGAAAGAGCCACCCTACCCAGTTGATTAATACATAAAGATGACCAGCTGGATCTGATAATAGTACTGGTACTGTGCTCACATATCTTGACACTATGACATTTGTTTACTCATCCATTCCATTATACTGTCTATACCCATGGGTAATTTACGATGGCTGAAGCACAGATTCTTGATACTAGTACTATATGATACTAGTAATATTATATGTAAAGTATAAACCCACTCCGCTTGGTGCATGGTGGCTCGGGAGGACCAAGTAACCAAGGCGATTATCAATCTCCCAATTGCAACAGTAACAATATCTCTTAAGTAAGTTACCTAGTAGAGATGTGGTAGTTACACGACAATTTTCTGGTGTGTCTTTGCCCAGGTAATTTGAGTTGGAAAAATGGCCTGCACTCCCAGGTTATTGATGCGAGTGTGATATGTTCCAGAGTAGCACAATAGTACAAAAGAAACAAGGAGTATGAAAGATTAGACTGTGAGCAGATGCAGGATGCAGTTGAAGTCTGGAGCCAGTTGAAGTCTGGATGCAGGATGAATGGATGCCACCGTTGGCTAGATGAGCTTCAGCAAAAGTAGACGAGGATAAAAATGTTAGAAGAGTCGAGGTGCATGAGCACTCCCCAACTGGAAGTCTATTAAAGGGTGGTCTTGTCCGGTGTATAGAGAAGAGAGGACAAGGAATAGAGTGTCCTTAGCTTAGAAAGACACAGATTGAATATTTATGACACAGAACTAAACTGAATTTCGTTACTTGTTAGATTTGTTGAAGTCCAATTAGACAACAGTTCCAGTTTATGAGAAGGTTTGATGGAAATTGTCAACAATTTGATTATTAAGATGGTGCGAAAACTCCTCCTTTATATTGGAGTTAGCCTTCACCACCTAATGCCTTATTAGGGCAATGCTCTCAATGTAAACATTGCTAGAGCTCAATTAGGACGAGGAGCCCTCTCATTTAAGAGCTTTGGCGTCAGTGTGCGATATGTGCGAACTGTTGGTATTTGTCTCAACTTTCTCACTCTACCAGTGTAGACTACAATATTACTATCCACTAAACTACTATACTAAACTACAATATTGTTTGGACTAAAAATCATCTACGATGTGAAATTTGACATGGAATTGCCATAGACCCTGACAAAGTCGGGTCCAACCGCA
This sequence comes from Metschnikowia arizonensis, assembly GCA_002370875.1. Classification (NCBI taxonomy): domain Eukaryota; kingdom Fungi; phylum Ascomycota; class Pichiomycetes; order Serinales; family Metschnikowiaceae; genus Metschnikowia; species Metschnikowia arizonensis. The sequence continues at coordinate 33,795 of NLAU01000989.1, read as the reverse complement.
ATCCAGTGTTCTCAATCCCCACATATGCGACCGCGTTGTATTTTTAGGAACCGTTGAATCATCCTTTCGACCCTAAGTGGGTTAGGTTTATGCAAAAAGTCTATAAACCTGATTTCCAAATAGTGGATTCATCAATGAATAAACAGAGTTACAAAGTACTAAACACTACAATATTAAGACTACAATATTACTTGACTTAGACCGAAGTGCTTCACTACTATGCGGATATTTATAGTAAGCTCGTCGTTTATAGTTAATTTCCACATTTGCAATTTTACAAGTCTTTATAAACCGTGATATATTAATTACCAAATATTACTAAAAGTTCGCACTTTCGCACACCTTATACCAAATATGTTAAAACCACATTCAACGCGAACATATTAAAGGAAAGGGCTTGCACGAGTTTTATAACCAAACCAAAACCAAGTTTAAGGGATGTACGGGTTTGTGTATTTCAAACAAATACCATTCTTGTTCTGCTTAGCGAGGCTTATGGCTCATAACCGTAAAGACGAAACTTTTACTTTCACCTCAAGCATGTACCTGAGGCGTTCCGTAAATTAACCATGAGCTACAGTCAAGAGATGGTAGTCTCATTAAGACAAATCAATCATCAGATTGATGGAAGTACTTGAGAAGTACTTGTAGCAAGTGTCCTGAGACATGTTGACTTTTTAAATTATACACAAGGATTTTTCCGCTAAGAGGTATGTTGGACTGTTTCAGAAGGTGTATCAATAATTATAATGAAACTGACTAAACGCAGCATACAGAAATACCGAGAGACTACTGTTAGATTCTTTGATAACGTTTTATTTATAGGTCTTTCTAGCTTTTTATAGTTGAAAAACAATCTTGTATTTCTTTAACTTGAAACTATTATTAATACACTAGTCAAAGGGAAGACACTAGCCACCTGCAAATTTACTCTAGATGAAGGGAAGTACAGCTTTTGAACCAATCAATAAATCTATTGTTATATAAACTGGACTTTGACTTATATTACCCAAGAAAAATATATTAGTACCTACGAATAGTAGTATACCCGTAGTCCAAAGTGCGCATTAGAGCCTGTAGTAGTATATAGTAGATAGTAAGAAGCTAGATCTTGTGTCTACTTAATTAGTAAGGATGTGTAAATGCCGTAGTTGTTCCTTGAGTGTGTATTAGCAGATCGTTATTAGAGATCGTTATTAGCAGATCCTTAACCCGATCCTTATTAGCTCATTCTTATTAGCTTCCCCAAAGGAGGATTCCAGGGTTCTTATATACCGCACAATGCGCCTGGCAAGTAGTTATGCATCTGATTGAACAGTGTAGTGTGTAATAGTAATAGACTAAAGTAGTAATCAGCTAGCTAGTAGAAAAACTCTACTTCTTTGGAGTCCTGCATACAGAAGCATTGGTATTAATATCTTTTTATTTGAGTTTCTGCATACAACTCAATTTGCTTAATATTAAACATTTCCATGGTTAAATGGAAACAAATTGATTTAGCGAGGTTTATGTGAAATGGTGCGCGCTTTTGCTTCTACGATGTTTAATGATATAATAGCACAATAGTGTGCACATAGTGTGCACATAGTGCGCGCTATTAAGGAAGCTTTAAGTAAGGCAAAAATTTCCTAATTGAAGTTATTGTCTTGATCTGTTGAAGGCTCACTCCAATATAAAGGAGCTATGGCCCTTTATAATCTAATAAAATTGCATGGGGAACGACATACCAAGATGTCCTCCACCAGACCCACCAGAAAATTGTCGTGTAACTACAACATCTCTACTAGGTAACTTAAGAGATATTGTTACTGATGCATCTATGTACCAAGCAGAGAGGACGTTTATCTTTTCTTTTTTTTTTTACATCATATTGGTCTGTATAGACTGAATTAAGTGATGGTATTCATTAAAAACTACATATGTCACTCTGTAAAGATTCACTCAAAGCAACTATTAAGGTAGCCTCTTAAATATTGATTTCTCATCTTCCTTTCCCTGAATTAACATAGTTTCAGAATGGAAAACTAGTTTTAAAAACTAGAATTTTCAGTTCCATATTTGGTCAGGTTAGAAAAATATAAACGAGTCTTCAGTTTTTCATTTTTAAGCAAATTATCTTTAGAAGCTGGGATTTTATCCAAGATGTAAAGATCCACTGCATAACAATCATCTTTATCCTCTTGATTCAAATAAATCAAGTACAAATTTGTTTCTTCGTTCAAACAAGCATATATTTGGCGATTTATCACCTTTCCTTTACCATCCACTCTAAAAGATACTGATTTCATGTCATGACCATGAAGAAGAGTGTCATAATTAAAGCCCACATATCCATAAGAAGTTTTGACCAAGTTATTTTTAAACAAAATTGGTGTAGGTTTATCGAAACATAGACCCACATAAAACACCAGATAATCAGGATAATCCTCATCGTACAAATTGCATAATGGAAACCAATATTTTTCCACATTAATGAAGAAATATTTGGGAGAAGGTTTTAGGTAATACTTGCAAGATTCGTGAATTGATTGATCATCATCTGAGCAGGATTCATCTGTAGTTTCATCTCTAGTGATATCTTGCTCGGAGTCATCAGAATATTCAGTTTCCTGAGTTGCTGCAGAAAAATATTTAGAACTATGCTGAGACTCATTCTCAGACTCATTGTCAGAACTATTCTCAGACTCATTCTCAGACTCATTGTCAGAACTATGCTGAGACTCATTCTCAGACTCATTCTCAGACTCATTGTCAAAACTATGCTGAGACTCATTCTCAGAATCATAAATATACCTTTCAAATTCATTAGTGTCATTAGTGTTTTTCAAAAATATTTCATCACTATACTTATTATCGTCAGTGACTTTAAAATTTTCTTTTTCCTCCCCTTCATTATCATCACTCAGTTCAGTATCAGATGATTTATTATTTCTGTCTAATTTATGCTTATGATAGACGAGCGAATCACGATAATTCTTTTTTGGCATATTCTCGCCATTCTGTGGAATAAACACACTTTCATCAGGTAATCCAGTTTTTCGGTCATAAGGTAAAAAGTATACGTCCACGCAGAAACATGATGCGTCAGAAGGCACAACAGTAATCCAGCGTTTAGTATAACCCTTTTTCGCACATGAATAAAGAGGATAATTTGTAAGTCTCATATTTTTATCGAATTTCAAATAAGTATCGGATGTCATAGATCCAAAGGAAAGGGTATATTTATAAAAACCCACATAGGCAGGAGTAGACATGTTTCTAGTAATGGCATAGGTTTTATCTAAGTTGAACTCAACCGGTTCGGAGAAAGTATCTCCATAAGATAACACATTGAATTCCGTATAATCGTGGCGATAAAGGGATCCAGAAAGGGGGACAAAGGTATCATTGACATGTGCAAAAAAGACCCAAGGATGGGAGGATTGAGCCCAAGCAGTAGTGACTGCAAAGGAGCTAAGTATCAAGTGAAATAACTTCATGAAGATGAGAATTTACAAAGCGGGGAGAGAGCGAGAGGGAAGAGGGGAGAACCCCTGATATTTATAACCCACGTAAGCCATGATTGTAGGGAGAGGATGAAACTGCAAAACGTCCAAAACGACCGTGCTTATGCAAGAATCTGTAAAAGCTCTAATATTTTCTTCTTTCCTGCAGGAAGCGCGCAAGATTTTTGATTGACTGCAACTTAGCATTTCCATCGTGGGAGAAAATATCATTTAGGCAATGCTGGCTAGCATTGCCTATCAAATAATCAATTAGCTGGGGGCGTATAACCAAAATTTTCAAAAAAATAAAAGAAAAAAATAGCTATTATTCCTTCATATAGTCAATTGAAAGCACGTGGTGTTAATATGCTCAAGAATTAATTTATGCTTGAATTTATACATGGAAAATCTCAGAAATTACCCTACATGCTTTTGATTGCTACAGCTGCTGACTGTGTTATTTAACAATTAATAAATGCATAATAAGCTTATACGCATGCACGGCTTATATGCCGTCCCAGAATACTTCTCTAATTTCCATCTGAAGTTTGTAATATCTATTAATTATAATATTGTGTATGATTGTTATGAAACTACTACAATAGTGTATATTAGACTAGTAGGCCTATTAAGTAATGTAACAACATGTGGAGGCAATTTCACTCTCATAATTTTTTTATAGTAAATATATATATAGTAGTAATTCCACACGATAGATTCTTTGACAGTTAGTAGATTTGTAATTCATAAATTCCTACTAAAGGAAAATCAGCAATTTTTTAGATTGTCGGAGAAATTGGCGCGTCAATGGAATTTCTCAAATGCTTTTTAATAATGGAGAATTCCGGGATGTACGGGTTTGCGATTGCACCATCGACGTGAATTATAGCCTGTAAAGAATATTAAACCGTGTTTGAACATGTGGCTTGTGTCAATCTCAGAGTGCAGGTAACTGTGAAATAGGTTACATGCAGTATAAGGTCAATATACAGGTTTAGACACAAGAGGACAAGTCGCACAAATTTGAAGGAAAAAGACAGACCAAATAAAACAAGGGAATTAGGAAACATGGAAGGAGCTCTTCACAGATATTGAATATACATAACCCACTCTGAATTTCCTCATTTGTTAGATTTGTTAAAGTCCAATGTGACAAGCTTTCCAGTTTATGCGAAGGTTGCATGGAAACTCACAACAGTTTAGAAGAAGACGCGGGATTTCGTATATACAGGCTTTTTGTCCTATAGATTTTTGGACACTTTGGATTTTTCCTGGACAAGTTACTTAAGCAATTACAGCGGCTGGAGAGTAGCCATGGTTGATGTTGAGAATCCAAAGTTGCCCTCGGAGTAGCAGTGTATCATTTGTTAGAGGAGTTTAAGGAGCGGCCATTGTGATTTTGATAATTAATGTAGATTTGGAAAACAAGGGATTAGATTTCGTTACACTTTGGAACACTTATTATCCCTGTATATTAATATATACTAAAACATAGGTTCATGTGTTATCTGCAAGATATCCCAAATAGGAAGGAGTAGGTTAGTGCCCTAGCCCAAGCTCCACACAATACCTACAACTTTTCAAACATGAGTATACTGCCACTAACCGATGACTACTAATATCTACTATACTTAGGTATTTTCAGACCCAGACCATAGCACTGGTGTAGGAATAATTACACCTACACTAGTCAATCACAGTGCACTTGGAAGTTTCCTATAAAGCGGATTTGACAAAGCCTTAAATCACACTACACGTTGTGTGAGTATAAATTTAGATTGGACGAAAAACTATCTGAAGATAACCAATATATCTCTAGAACTACTGTACTTGTAGCTACCCTGCTAGCCTATAGACTAAGAGTAGAGTAGTAGTAAAGCTTCCACGCCTGCCTACTCTCTTTTTTGAAAAAAAAAAAGAGGTAAAGTATAAGCATCACGCTTAGCGCCATCCATTTTCAGGGTGAGTTGTTACACACTCCTTAGCGGATTCCGACTTCCATGGCCACCGTCCGGCTGTCTAGATGAACTAACACCTCTTGTGGTGTCAGATTAGCGTGAATTCTGGCACTTTAACTTTACGTTCGGTTTATCCCGCATCGCCAGTTCTACTTACCAAAAAAGGCCCACTAAAAGCTCTACATTGAAATTCTTACATAAAGCTTGAGAATACCGTAAGGCTATTTTGCCACGAGACGTCTAATCATTGCTTTACCTCATAAAACTGTAATGAGCTTCTGCTATTCTGAGGGAAGCTTCGGCAGGATCCAGCTACTAGATGGTTTGAATAGTCTTTCGACCCTATACCCAGATTTGACGATCGATTTGCACGTCAGAACCGCTACGAGCTTCCCCAGAGTTTCCTTTGGCTTCACTCTATCCAGGTATAGTTCACCATCTTTCACTAAGAGTAGAGTACATAGAGTATAGAGTAGACTAAGAGTAGAGTACATAGAGTATAGAGTAGACTAAGAGTAGAGTACATAGAGTATAGAGTAGACTAAGAGTAGAGTACATAGAGTATAGAGTAGACTAAGAGTAGAGTACATAGAGTATAGAGTAGACTAAGAGTAGACTATAGAGTAGACTAAGAGTAGACTATAGACTACAGTGTATAAATTATAAAAAATAAATTAGTAGTCTTAGTACTCTTAGTACTCTTAGTCTTAGCACTCGTAGTGTAGTGTAAACTATAATATAGACTATGTTAGATCCCCAGGATCGCACTAGCCTTGGGAGTAAAAATTACCTAAGAGCCATCAAACGTGAATTGCCATAGATCCAGAAAAAGAAGCAAACATTCCTTACTCTTGGCAAAATTGTCATTGACCCTAACAAGTAGGAGTGCAAGGCAATTTTAATTTTCTTCCCGGAGTAAACCTGACAAGGTGGTACACAACCAAAAGTCTATATCGTGGAACCCAGTAATTGGGAACCATCAACGAATAAACAGGGGTACTAAATGTAGGAAAGAGTGTAACAATAGAGTAGTATAGACTATACAGTATAGAATAGAGTAGTATAGACTATAGAATAGAGTAGTATAGACTATAGAATAGAGTAGTGAGTATCTGAACTTCTGGATTAGACTCCTGGACCTTGTTTTAATACGTTTGACTACCTCTACATCTCCCTACCGCTACCTCTACCTCTACCTATCCTATAGACTATAAACTAGAGTAGTACAGACTATAGACTAGAGTAGTACAGACTATAGACTAGAGTAGTACAGACTATAGACTAGAGTAGTACAGACTATAGACTAGAGTAGTACAGACTATAGACTAGAGTAGTACAGACTATAGACTAGAGTAGTACAGACTATAGACTAGAGTAGTACAGACTATAGACTAGAGTAGTACAGACTATAGACTAGAGTAGTACAGACTATAGACTAGAGTAGTACAGACTATAGACTAGAGTAGTACAGACTATAGACTAGAGTAGTACAGACTATAGACTAGAGTAGTACAGACTATAGACTAGAGTAGTACAGACTATAGACTAGAGTAGTACAGACTATAGACTAGAGTAGTACAGACTATAGACTAGAGTAGTACAGACTATAGACTAGAGTAGTACAGACTATAGACTAGAGTAGTACAGACTATAGACTAGAGTAGTACAGACTATAGACTAGAGTAGTACAGACTATAGACTAGAGTAGTACAGACTATAGACTAGAGTAGTACAGACTATAGACTAGAGTAGTACAGACTATAGACTAGAGTAGTACAGACTATAGACTAGAGTAGTACAGACTATAGACTAGAGTAGTACAGACTATAGACTAGAGTAGTACAGACTATAGACTAGAGTAGTACAGACTATAGACTAGAGTAGTACAGACTATAGACTAGTAATATACAGTAGAGTACTTCTGGGTAGAGTTCTGGACTATCTTCTGGACTAACGCCTGGTCCTTACCTACCTCTACCTATCCTATAGACTATAATATAGACTGCTTTGAGCAGGATGGGATGTACGGGAATATTCTCCAACTAGAGTTTATAAACTTCAACAAGACTACAGTATTGGAGTCTCCTTTCTTATAAATCACGGTCACCTTTCAAACTTTCTAATTGAAAAATACAGCTCAAACGTTATTTATTAGTGACAAGTGTATATACTCACCCAAAAACACTTTAAAAAGAAAGTATTTTAAGGAGAAAATTGAATTTGCCCAAAGCTAGAATTATAGATTTGCTAAGGAGAAAGAAAAAGATCCAGCTTACTCTTTATGAGGTACATTATTGTCTATATTTTGCCTTGGGGCGTACGTTCACCTAGTACCTATTATTTACACAAGATTTCCCGTCTTATGTCATATGAAAATGGTAGCTACTACCTAGAGTGTATAGATTTTTCTACCCATAGAATGTAGAGTATAGTGTATAGATTTTTCTACCTATAGATTGTAGAGTATAGTGTATAGATTTCTCTACCTATAGATTATAGAGTATAGTGTATAGATTTCTCTACCTATAGAGTGTAGAGTATAGTGTATAGATTTCTCTATCTATGGAATGTAGAGAATACAGTACTTATGGGTATCTGAACTTTTGGACTAGACTTCTGAGCCTTGTTCTATTACCTTTACCTACGTATCTTCATATCTACGTATCCTTTAGACTATAGAGTGCCTAGAATAGAGTACTTCTGGACAACTCCTGGACCATCTGGACAACTCCTAGACCATCTGGACATCTCTTGGCCTTCTATCAATCCCCTATCACCGTATTTGCTGCAAAAAGAAGTATCCCAAAATTATTCTCTATTCTGATCATCACATTCTTCGTCCAGTTCTTCCGTCAGTCATGAGCCGTTCTTTATCCTTTCCTGTAATCTTTAGCCTATAGATTTATTCAATCCAATTCAGTCATTCCCAAGAATTTCTTTGGTGTGCCCAAATCCTTTATACTGAAGGACTCTAAAACGTCTCTTAGCACCTTTTTCACACATGAGTCATTTGGTCCAAGAATTAATGTCATCAATGTATAGTGCAATCAGTATCTTTCCTTTAACAAGCTTATAGTACACGCCGATATGCATCTTTCAAAACCGAAGTTCACCATGACCTTATGAATGACTTGATGCCACACAAAAGAGGCCTGTATACAAAGATGTCTAACGACAAATATTCTTTTCCTTGCTGGACATAGCCTGTACATCCTCATATACATCTTTTCTTTTAATAAAAGAACGCAGTCGTGACATCATCTGTCTTAGCAATCTTTGCTTCACTACGATTCAGACCATGCTCAAGCTCTCGTATCTTGGTAGTTTCTTGAGAATGTCTCTTGATAGGTGTTTTCGGAAGTTATGCAATACCACAAGTCTTGGTTTTTTAGATCATTGTCCTTTGCGTGAATACCCATTTGGCACCTATTGGTTTTGGGGCTAATGGTAATTCGACTAATTGAAGTTCTGTTCATTTCATGGGCACCATCTTTTTATGGGACACTTCTTTCAAGGGATCTCCAGACAATAACTCGTTGGACCTTTTGAAAGACCTCTAGCTCTAGCTCTACCTGTACCTGCTCTAGCTCCACCTAGCTCTAGCTCTTCCTAGCTCTAGGTCTAGCTCTACCTAGCTCTACCTCCCTAGCTCTAGCTCCTCTACCTAACTCTAGCTCTACCTAACTCTAGCTCTTCCTCCCTGGCTCTCTCTCCCTACCTCTACCTCCTCTACCTAACTCTAGCTCTACCTAACTCTAGCTCTTCCTCCCTAGCTCTCTCTCCCTACCTCTACCTCCTCTACCTAACTCTAGCTCTACCTAACTCTAGCTCTTCCTCCCTACCTCTACCTCCCTAGCTCTACCTATATAACTACCTACCTCTAGCTCTACCTAGCCCTACCTCCCTACCCCTACCACCTCTAGTCTCAGGTTTTGAAAAATTATTTCCTTTTGTATATTTTATTCATATATTAATTTTCTTAAAAAAATATAAGGAAACCATAACTAAAATATAGCTCATAAAATACTTTACTAAAAGGTAATATATAGAATAGTATTTATATCTATAATAATTTAATCAATCTATTATTTTGATAATTTAAATTGGCCATAGATAATTTCTCCCCACAGTTGGGAGTAAAAATCACCTACGATGTGCGATCAGAAGTATAGCAGCTATCCAGTTCCCTACTACCACCTGCTTTAGGACGTGGCAACATGGTTTACACCCATGCCCCACTTTTCTATATAAAACTCAAGGATTCCTCTTTCTGAGAATCCATCCACGAATAAACAGAGTTATTAGAAGTACTGAACAATCATAAAGAATCTAACAACAGTAGTAATATTTATATTAATGTTTAAATTAAATAAATAACCTACTTAAACTATATAAATAATATAAGTTTTATTTTTAATTAAAAATCTAAAGATAAACTCATTGAATTGTTGAATCAAAGCGTGAGATGGAGGGGTTTAAGCACCGTGGTAAACTGACCCCGTAGATCAACCGTCCCGAGATGATGGAATAGTTGAGTGAACTAGTCTGATAGCTTCATCAAAATACTCTATTAGTAGTATCAGACTGAGTGGAAGATTCATTAGCACCTTCCATGGTCACGTGAGAAGTACTCTTGTAAGTCTAGTAGCTAGAGGCATCTTGGTATATTTGTCTGATTAGTTTTATAAACACGAGCAACAGCTTCCTTTTATATTGGAGTGGACCTTCACTCCCCCACTACCGTCTGTCGAATAGACGAGTACATTATTCATTGTCACATTCTCTTATTAGGAGATCAAAGGGCCAACTTGGGACAAATTAGTTTAGCGCGGTGCATAGACCCCCACTCTCGCTTTGATTCTCAACACTTTGTTATCCTGTATGCAACAACTTGGAATTTCGATGTCACCATTTGGTTTGAAACATTATGTACTGGTTTGAAACATTTTAAAAACACTGTATATAATAATAGAGTAATTTGAAGTCTCTCATTTTTTACAGTGATCATGCACAATGGTGGTCTCGTAGAAGTTGGCAATGCTTGACATCCTTCGCTAAAAAAGCCATTAATACGGTCAAAAAAAGTTGGATGCCTCGTCGTCCCATGTACACATGTATGTGGTTGACGATTCTTGGCTCGAATTTTTTATATATACCAGCCTTTATTAAGACATTACCAAGTTAAAATTACACTAGGTGTGTTTATTCATGTCTATTATTAAACTATATATAATATAGGTATATGCCTAAAGTGGGATATATATGTATGAGATATTACTACGTGAAGGTTATTGTAATAACGACTTTGTATTAATTTCACGTACTTAGGGTAATTAAATTTTTCTAGTTTATGAGCAGCCTACCTATCCTATAGTTTATAAAGTAGTCTATACAGTACACATTCAGGACCAATGGATTAACAAATCAACTCATGTGTCATGTTGCAGTTACCGAGAAATACACTGTTGGGTCCATGAAGTCTCCATTTATCTCCATTGTCGACATGATTGTCAGATTCTTGTTGGCAAATACGTAATTATTTAGATTCATTGATCAAGAATCTAAAATTGAGGAAATTATATCGGGTGCCTGGTCCTAACCTTAAAAACACATAACCCGTACATCCCTGAGTGAAACAGCAACGGTTGAATCTGAACCGTAACTGCAGGTCATCATGAAATGTCTTGCAGTGACTGAAACTGCATCTTTCATCTTTGTGTATCATTGTGATCCCCCTGTAACATTGTCCAACAAAGTCAATGTTGCAGTTAAACACTCCTCAGATAAAACATCTGGCAACAGTTCTACCTCCATTCAATATCTTGGAGACTAGACACTCATGTTGATGTCATTCTATTGTCAGTCCAGCAGTGCTGTCATCAAGTAGTATTGTCTGTCGTATAGAATGACATAAATATTGGCCTCATTTTTTAGCAAGTGTAGGTGTGATTTAAAATTAAAGAAAAAAGTGAAGAAGGGGACTGGTTTATGTGAAGCACTCCTGAAGAAGGCCACTTTATATATGTGCGCGCGGGCGTTTTTGCAGCCACAAAACGAGTATATAAATATCAGGCTTTCCCCGCGAAAAAGGATAAAGAAATTAAGAAAATAGCCTGTGTTCTTTACCAGCTCCAAAATTACAATTAATATTACGACGTTACTATTGACTTCTAATGCCATCAATATATTTCTCAAAAGTCTACTACTGACTCGTCAATGTGCCAGAAACAAGAGAATAGTACAGTGGTGGTGTATGCTAGGATTAGCTTGGCGGGTTGGGTCATTGATATGAAGATACAGTTGGATATTAAGTTCAATGAGCTCAGATGTCTAGTATTCTCTTTGACGGCTCTCATGGTATAAAGCCAAATGGCCATTCACCAAAACATTTGAGTAATAGCTACCGCGCCCCGCTACAACAACAACAAATTCAAATCGGTTCACAGCTTCTTCACGTGGTTCCTTCGTTGGAATATCTCCGAGGAAAATTTTTACCAACCTTTCGAGCCTCAAACTCTGCAAGGTGTCTCTCTCTCTCGTGACACCGGCCACCACTTATTACGACGTCTTAACCACCCTCTGCCAGATAGACTATTTAGATTATCTTCACCCTTCCTTCAACCATTCCCTTTATATTGAGGTAGATATTTCTTACTTTGTGGCTTTCCTGTGGAAGAAATACGTGTATGTATGAGTTAGTACCGCTGCTTTCTTGACAGTCTACAAACCATTGCAAATGTCAATGCAACACTTGCATGACGGAATATTATATAAAGAGTGCAAATGACAAACTCATGTCGGGATTTTCGGGTGCCAAGTTACTTTTGTTATATATCCAAAGGCTGGAGTTTACTGGAAGGTGAGAAAACCCGTACATCCCCAACTTATATTTACAAAATTTATTTAACTAAGAAAGGTTTTAATACCTATCCTATAGTTTAGTCTATACTATAAAGTCCCAAAGCCTTTTCCTAATTGAGATGTGAAAACATGGCCTAGATGGCGGAGGTGCACATATAAACCAGCTCCTTGCTTATATGCTCTAATCACTCATATCAAGATGGCTCCAGCTTGGAAACTTGAATCGTTCTCACGTGACTTTGCCATAAGCATGGCCTAAGCCCATCCACCACTAATAGAGTAATCCTTGAAAGAGATAGAGAAGAGAGAGTTGAGTGTACTATTACTTATAGTAGTCTGGAGTACACTATTGATGGGTGAGAGTAGTTTGGTGAGAGTAGTTTGATCAGTAACCTGACTAGTGTTTGGAAGACTTTTGGAGTTGGAGCTATGGAAACTTGGGGAGTTGAGAGTTGGAAGACTTCGGGAGTTGGGACTTTGGGAACTCCTACATCGTAAGCCATGGCTCTGAGAATCTAGTTCTGGATCTAGTTCTGGATCTAGTTCTGGATCTAGTTCTGGATCTAGTTCTGGATCTAGTTCTGGATCTAGTTCTAGTCCTAGTCCTCGTTCTAGTCCTAGTCCTAGTCCTATTTTTAATATAAGAATGACAGCCTTGTTGGTCGAGTTCTAACAAGGAGTAAATGGGTTGCCAAGAAGATGGTTTAGACACGGAATGCATCTTAGAGGTGGGCAACATCGAAGTTTAATATGGAACCACTCTTATGAAAAATCATTTCCAGAGACAGCAAAGAAACCACTAAGTTCTGGCCAGGTGCTCAAGAATGAAACAGAGTATGTTAGTCAGTAGTCATTCATATCCATAGTATCCATACCCAAGTCATCTGAGCAGTTTGATCGGTAACCTGAGCAGTTTGATCAGTGACCTGAGTAGTTTGATCAGTGACCTGAGTAGTTTGATCCGTAACCTGAGTAGTTTGATCCGTAACCTGAGTAGTTTGATCGGTACCTTTCATGTGCAGAAATTAGTGAGGACTTGATTAATAAGCCCTTTCCTTCACGTTCCTAGACATAAAATCATACAATGTACTCTTCTGACACTGTTCTTTGTAAGGGCAACTGATATGGAATATATCGTGAACCTTGAACTCACGTGGATCACTAGTCAGCTTCGCCCTTAGCTTTAGGACTGCTTAGGGTCTCTTGGTCTCTCAATTTCAAGGCTAGCAGTGTTGGCAAATACCACTTCTGACATTGTCAACGAGTACCTACGAGGTACTCGCATATTGTGGAGGGAAGATGTCATGAAGAATATTCCAACTAGGGGCTTCCTGATTGACTGCTCTGTATCAATGACCTGTTAGACATGGGTGAGGCCCTTTTAAAGACTTCAGACGGGTCTGGATTCATACACCTTATAGCTCAGACTAGTTAGCCATGGTCAGAGTAGTCAGCCATGGTGAGAGTAGTCAGACATGCTCAGACTCATCAGCCATGGTCAGAGTAGTCAGACATGCTCAGACTCATCAGCCATGGTCAGAGTAGTCAGACATGCTCAGACTCTTCAGCAATGCTCAGAATCATCTAGTCAGACTCATCTAGTCAGACCCATCAGACATGCTCAGAATCATTTAATCAGACTCTTCAGCAATGTTGCGCGTTTCCAAATACCTTCGCATAATCTGGAGCGGTTGTCATTGGACTTTAACAAACCTAACAAGTGAGGAGATTCACTGAAGTTTTCTGTCATCATATATTCGATCATGAGTCTTCTCTTGTCACTCTTTCGTAGTACATGAAGGCTCTTTATGCTTTCCTGGTGTATAAGTGTTCCGCATTCCACCTTTACCAGCATAATCCTTTAGCCTCTAGATGTAATCAACAAGATTCAATGCAAAACCACGCATCACTTTTCAGTCTTATCGGTATAGCCTCCACATATCTTGTATAATGATCAATGATTGTCAAAAAATAATTTATGCCGACATGTGTGATCACTCCTATCGGTCCACATAAATCCACATGGATCACTTGCAATGGATGAGTCACTTTCGTGTTAGAAGTAGATTTCTTTGGTTTAAGAGTCACAGCCTTTATTGTAGCACATGCTGCACAATCTTGGAGCTTCACTCAGGTGTCCACATTGAATAATACTGCTTTGCCAAAACCTCAGGTGTATCTGCTAGGCATTCTGTTATGTGCCAGGTTCATATTCAACATTCCTTATACTTTGTTCTTTATGTTGAACCATTTCTCGTTCCCGGAGATTCTGTATCCCAAACCAGATCTTCTCTTGGTCTACCAGAATTCCTCTTTCTTAAACATAGAGAACAGTTCCTTCTTTTGCCGGTAGAAGAATCGTAAGACGTATGTGTCTTTGTATTCCCTTTTCTGCTCCGCCAATGATTTCATTATCATCATTCCTCGAGGTAATATTTTCTTTCCACAGATCCGTTAGGAATTCCTTCACCGCAGCGAAAAAGCTTCTGGAAAGTAGTATACTTTCGACAACTGAACCTTTTTTCTTCGTTCCACTTTGTATTAATATTGTACCATGGCCCAAGGATTCCACGCAGCCGTTGTTTGCAGTCCGGAAAATTCTCTTTTCTTCAACAAAATTGTGACAGAAATCTAAGCCATTCACAATATGCACCAACTACCCGAGTCTCATAAAAAGACCACTTCTAGTGGTATATACGTCAGTTTTAGTTCATTTGAGACGTAATGGTTTTTCTTTTTCTTTTGGGGCACACACTCCTGAAGTGTCCAGCTTTTGACAGTAGTAGCACAACACTTTGGAAAAATCTTGTCAGCCATGGTCAGAGTAGTCAGCCATGGTCAGAGCAGTCAGCCATACTCAGACTTCACAGCTATGGTCAGACTCATCTAGTCAGACTCATCTAGTCAGACTCATCTAGTCAGACTCATCAGCCATTCTCAGACTAGTCTAGCCTTGCTCAGAGTAGTCTAGCCATGGTCAAACTTGTCAGCCTTGCTCAGACTTGTCAGCCATGCTCAGACTTATCAGCAAAGCTCAGAATCATCTAGTCACACTCAGACTCATCTAGTCAGAATCATCAGCCATGCTCAGACTCATCTAGTCAGACCCATCAGACATGCTCAGAATCATCTAGTCAGACTCATCTAGTCACTCTCGTCAGACCCATCAGCCATGCTCAAAATCATCAGCCATCCTTGTCTAGCAGTAGAACGGCAAGTATCCCATCTCTCCCTTAACCGCAGATCCTCACCAGTCCCTTGCAGTGAGTGAAACAGCGTCCTGCATATAGTGATATGTTGGACACACAAGCATGCAGGACGGAGTTCAACACATACTGTTGAACTGCAAGCATTCTTGTGGTTATGACAAGATGCAGGAAGCAGGTGATTTGTTGACACGCGGTGAGGAAGATTCACCTCAGAGAACAATAATGTCCATGCACGGCATTGGCAACAGTCCGGGCCGATGGCTGGAAGGTGTATGCAGGAATCTTGACTGAAGGTCTATATAAGGATGCCCCGCCACCCCTATGACTAACCATTGCTACAGAGCGGTCAATCCGGAAGCTCCTAGCTAGGAATAGTAATAAGACAGCGAGTACAAAGTATACAATACACAACACATACTTGGTAGAGAAGTTATATGCAGGAGGATGTCTAACCCCCCGCACCTCGTCTAAACTCTTTGATATCCGTGTATATCAATATATAAAACATTGTATAAACAGTGAAATTCACTACCAAACGCAGGAGGTAAGGATGTTTACGAAGAGTTAGGCTTCAACACTTGGCATCTTTCGAGATACTGAGAGAGCTGTTCCGGTACTGTGTTAGGAGTTATGATTAGCCTTAAGTAACGACCGCACAACTCGGCCTCTGGCGTTGATGATAACTTGTTGAATACCGAAACACATCATTTCATTCTGGAGAAGATCAAGTGTGGCTTTTACAAACAATGAGCTTGATAAATGTGATCTGTGGCCACGATGATGCCTGTGAGGTTAAGGAAAGCTGGAACCACCTGTTTGACAAAGTGTGGCAAACACTAGTAAGTCAAAAGGAGGAAAAATGTTTGGCTGTTTTAGTTTGGAGAACCAGAAGGGATTTTTGATGAATGCTTTTACTTGAAAGGCTACGAGGTATCCAAAAGTTGGACGTATTGATGGTTTTTATCCGATACCCATTTTCATACCCATGCTGTCATCACTGTGGCACGGACATCGCTCATCTCTAATTCAAACCATCGTTTCACCTAATCCTCTGACACCTCACCGCTCACCAAGATCCTGTTCTTGAACCTACATCGTTGTTTAATGGCTACAACAAGCTTGGAAACGTCCCTACGAAAGGAAATTCGCCCTCAACAATGGTGATTAACTCCAAAACATTCAGGATTACTACGTTATTCACAAACAACAGCTCGAACCGTCGAGGGGATAACTACCAACTTACTGGTGAAAGCACAAGGTGCGAGTCTTGTTAGGAAATATGGAGAACAAATCATGAAACAAGCTGAAGAACCCGACATACACAAAATGAGGTCCATGGACGTTTTCGAACCTGTAATGAGACATGATGTTCCAACCGACACCAAACCCATTGGAGCTCGCTGGGTTAACACAGAAGATGCATCTGACAAAAAGGGAAACGGAACCATCAAGGCTCGACTAGTCGCACAAGGCTTCAGTCAAGAAATTCTCACCTGTGGTACTGATCGAAAGCATCAGAATATTCCTAAGCGTTCATGTCATTCATGGGATGAAGGTCAATCACATTGAGAGCATATCTACACCTGGCGTTGGATGAATATACGTGAGATCACCAAAAGGAATCCAGGGAGTGGACCAAACCAAAATATGGAAACTCAAGAAGGCTCTATACGGATTGAAGAACTCCAGAAGGGCATGGTATTAACGATATCGGAAAAACATGAAGCCTATGGATTTGTGAAAACAAGGTTGGATAGAGGTTGGTCTACAAAAGAGATGCCGAACAAACGCACTAAGAAAAAAGGGAAAGGGAAAGTGAAACTAGTATCTGAAACTGGTCAATCTCATTCAAAACCCAAAAATTCCAGTTGAAATCGATCTTAACGCAGCTGTCTCCCTTTCCAAAAAATAAAACGTCTCTTGAAAAAAGGAAATTGAACTTGGATAAAATCACCAAGAAAAACCCTCTTACAAAACCACTACAGTCAAACAGGCATCTAGCTACACTAGGGCTTAACAAGAATCATCACATTTCGTCAATCACTACGGAGCAAAACAATGGCGAATCACCAAACTTATGTGACGTGATTCAAGGGACTGTCAACCATTACCTACGAGGCACGGAGTCAAGGTATACTTCGTGGAGATGTTAGATGCAGACGAGAGCGTATATGCAGGTTGACAATTAGTAAAACCTCTCCATCCACCTGCACGTCGTCTAAACTCTTTCGTCTTGTAAGGTACAACTTACAAATCCCGGTATATCAATATCCACTAAAACATTGGTTGAAAAACATGGCTAATGACTCACATCCGTGATGGCTAAGGTGTTATATTGTCTATAAAGAGACACAGACACAAAATGTCAGCCTTATCACACCAATCATCAAAATACTTGCAAAATTCTCCAACTGGATACATACTTACAATATTAATTGGTTGGTTATGAGTTTGAGTTTGAGCTTGGGTGTGGTTAGATGCACTCCTTGCATATCGAAAATATTTTTTATAAAATTAAAAATATTACATTTCTCTTAAAATGGTATTAGAAATGTCGCTTTATTTCTAGCTGCTGGCCCAGGGTCCGGTGGATCCTATATACAGGGATGTACTATATGCAGTATCATAATAATATTTTATAGTGGGCGTAGTACCTAGGTGAAGAACCTGTATATTAGAGTGAAATGTGCATATTTCAATTCACAAATAACCCGCTACATGGTGGGAAATAGTTGGTAGATAGATAAGCAAACCCGTACATCCCTGGCCGGCGCACTACTGTAATAAAAATGGTGACGCGTTAAGAAAGTACCCTCTATGCATAAGTATTCATCTTTTTGGTTAGGAGGATGCAGTAGTGAATTTCAGCCGTAACTGCATAATAAGCGCCCAGCGCTTACTGAAAGAGCAAGGAAGCAAGCCTGCATATACTCCGGAGAAATGAAGCACTATATGCAGGTTCCACATATCCATGGTACTGCAGGATGCCCGGAGAAATCGTTCCAGTACTGTATACCACCGCTTACTGTACTTAGTATTTTATTTCAGACTTGCATGAGCCCTGCGGTCTCTGAAACCAATGAAAAATATCCAATTAAATATTATTTGGCAGTACTGCAGAAAAGCCTTATTTCACTTTTCCACAAAAAATATTCTATGGTAGTGCGCTAACCATGAAAATACCTCCATACATCCCTACAATTTAAACCTCCTCAATAAATCCCAATCCCTCAATCCTCGTCAATCATCTCAGTGCCCTACTTCCCTTTAATGCTCCCTCTTTGAAGCAGGGTGGTACCTCCATTCAACTCCCGCTAACCTGAGAAACCTTGAGTATTAGAGCTCTAGCTTACCAGTAAGACGCTTGAGTTGAAGTTGTTAGTCTCATAGACTTCCCTTAATTTCACCTGAAATTCTCCACTTGACGCACTAGGCTGCTCATGAATTAGTGACTGTGACTGATAGTCATAGACAAGAGTCATAAGTAAGACTGACAAGACTGACTCAGACAAGTCATATACACAAAACCATAGGCAAGAGTAAGAAAAGAGTGATAGGCTCATATTCTGATGGTCTGGTCTGATGGTATGATCTGATGACTCATGACAATGGGTTATGGACATTCACAGTATTTGAAACCACAACGAATGAACCAACTGGGTCAGGACGCTCAAGAATTTACACTCGGTCATAATTGTAGATTCTTTGTAACGTCTTGTACTTTGACTGAGTGACTGAGTGACTGAGTGACTGAGTGAGTGACTGAGTGAGTGACTGAGTGACTGACTGACTGACTGACTGACTGACTGACTGACTGACTGACTGACTGACTGACTGACTGACTGACTGACTGACTGACTGACTGACTCACTGACTGACTGACTGACTGACTCACTGACTCACTGACTGACTGACTGACTGACTCACTGACTCACTGACTCACTGACTGACTGACTCACTGACTCACTGACTGACTGACTGACTGACTGACTGAGCCTTATGACCTAGCTCTATCCCCCGAAAATCTCCACATTATACCCAACATATATGTTAGTCTTATGACCTTATGAGACTTGATACCTAGACTCAAAGTTAATAGGCAACGGCTCCAACTTATTGTAGTTGGCACTACACCAGCTACATTTAGCCAGCGTATAATAACGTATGGATATGCCATAGGCATGGAGTCCAACCCATACTCTAAAGCAGTTTTGTTTGTTTAGCCATAATCTTCAATATAATTAGATATTGATCTGATCTCGGTTATTTCCTCAAGAATACTCCTTCACTCTTCTCCATTATCATAGAATCATTGGTCAGGGGGTCATAGTTAAGTTTTGAGAAAGCTGATGATGCTATGAGGTCTGTTGGTAAATCTCGTATATTGGAAGTTTGACGGAATTTGATTGATGATGTTGGATCTCTAAATGGATCTCTGTATCTTAATTAACCCACATTGAAAGTTTGTCAGTTTGTCCACTAGCTCAATTCTCCGCTGTATTCCTTCAAATATCAACGTATGTAGGTGATTCCATTGATCAATATGCAGTAGGGAAATTCCTGTTTCTTTCCAAAGCTGTCCACTAATGACTGAGGGACTTAAGTTCAAAAGAGAAAAGACCAGATTTGTTTCCAGAGGCGCATCCGGTTATATTAGTGTTGACTTTGTGAAAAGAATGGACCAGCTTCTTCACAAGTGCAACAACTAAGGCTGACTTTAGTAGGACTAGAGTTATCTCAGCTCCTCTGACGAATACACTAGACTAAGGAATTTCCAAACCATGCCTAGTATCAGATTATATGTCAACGAAGGGAAAAGACACGCACCTTCCAACAATAAAGACTCATTCCTATGTCAAGTAGACTTCCAATGTAAGAATTGACTGCACACTGTTCAAAGACTCTTACCGCAACATTGATCATATAGTAGAGTTGATGAAGTCATTGAGTACTTTTAGCAACATGTGGCAGCAAAGGAGAACAAGTAAATTGATAGAAGAACCTTAGGTAAGGACTGTATGTGATTGAAATGGGTTTGTAGTGATGTCTTTAGACTGTCAGTCCTGTCTTTAGTCTGTCTTTAGACTGTCAGTCCTGTCTTTAGACTGTCAGTCCTGTCTTTAGACTGTCAGTCCTGTCTTTAGTCTGTCAGTCCTGTCTTTAGTCTGTCTTTAGTCCTGTCAGTCCTGTCAGTCCTGTCTCTAGTCTCTCTTACACTCACTCTATCTCTTCACTAAACTGAACAATACCCTCCGTCTACTCGGATATCTGACCCAGTAGTAAAGGTTGCCAAATCACTGGCCAAGTATAAATACGCACCTGTCAATTCCTCTGGCAACGCCTCTCGCCCCATAGGTGTCAACCCCCACCATTTTGCCCTCTGCTCTGTGGGTACAAAACTAGACAATGGCGTATCGGTGTAACCCGGAGAAACACTGTTTACGCGCGCAAACCCAGCAAACTCCACGGCCAAGCCCTTGGCCATATGCAATACAGCAGCCTTGGAAGCATTATAACACGTTTGGTAATTGGGCACATTAATGATATGGGCACTCATGGATGCAGTCATAATCAACGAGCCATGGCCGTTTTCCTTGAACACCTGACCCACCACCTTGGAACAGTTGAAAACACCATTCACATTGACGTCAAATACCCGCTTCCACTGGTCGGCGGTAGACTCGGCATTAAGGATGCTGCCTGTAGTCCACACCACTCCTGCGTTTGCGATGAATGTATCGATGGTACCAAAATCATCGACAATCTGCTTGATGACATTCTCCACCTGCGTATAGTCGGTAACATCCACCTGGTACGACTTGGCGTTTATTCCATAGGTGTCCAGGAGCTGGTGGTCAAGTTTGGTGTCATACGTAAAGTCCATTATGGCTACGTGCAGACCCACCTGTGCAAAAGCCTCAGCAAGGGCTCCACCAATGGCGCCGGCGGCTCCAGTGATAACTGTGACCTTGCCTTTCATCATGAAGCGGTCCATAACTGTACCATTGATCTTGGGAGGGGGGGAAGGGACAGGAGCGGCATCATGGTCGGGTTTGATCAAGGTAGAAAATTTGGACTGTGTCATCAGAAAGGAATAAAGAAATAAAAAAGAAAAGGGGATGGGGGAGAAAAGGGGAGTATTTATAGGGGAGAGAGGGGATTACATACGCAACGCATCGCCAGTTCCGGGGTTGCGAGATGGGCCGAGAAACGTTCCGGATTCAACACTGCATTTGATATGCACGACGTGCAGAAAAAGAAATGGGGTAAGATTTACGTAAAGAAGGTGCGAACCATGCATAAGCGAGGAGATTGACAAAGGGATGCACCCGTACACCCGACATTTCACCAGGTGTACGGGTGGCGGGCAGTTTAGGGTCTAGTCTAAAAATTCGTTGCTAACACAAAATATATATTATTCAAGGAGGTTTTATTGGAGGGACACCAGCATCAGCATATTGGGAGCGCGGCCCCGACTGCGAATTGCTCAATATAGTAATTTCTCGGACGCCATTCGGCGCAGGCCCTCTACTGTATATATATATATATGTCGAATATCATCAGTTGCATATAGTAGAAGAATAATATAATATCTTGTCTTTCATTAAACCTGTACATCTCTACTCGGTTAAATCACCTCGGTCTCTCTATACTTATTTAAACCTTTTTAGATAACACCCTTGTGGTTATTTACAGCCTATATTACTGGATCATATGCTAAGGGATTGACGCAAGCCTGCATTCTACGCCGGTGGCGACTCGTACCCCGCACCGCAAAATCTATAAGTAGACTTGTTCTCCCTGGAAACCTGACGAAAATTACAAACGAACATAACGAGAGAATCTAACAGGAACGAAATCCAATATGATATGATATTATGATATTATCATTATTATATGATTGATATGATCATATGATATTATCTTTATTATCATATGCAGTTGATCGCATGGGCCAAGGTGCACCCGCGCACATGTTTCAAGATTGACAGCCAACTCCACCTTTCATATCTCATTTTATGCAGTCGACCCCTAAATCTATATATACATTGATGCTCTCGTTCAGGAACCTTCAAAAATCTAATTAGCTCAAGAATATAATGAAGGGTTGGAGCGTCGTTTGATTGTGCCAGGCAGTTTCCAATCCAGATCCTTACAGGCAGGTGTTTCAGCCTTCTGAGGGTTATTTGTATCCTCTTGATTTCTTGTTCGTGGTCACAGTCTTTGTTATGCAATTAGTATTTCTTGACTGATGATTCTCCAAGGGAATGGCGGGCTCTTTAATATTTGGTCCCATACTAATGCCTCAAATTACTACGACTATCAATTTTCAAGATTTTTTCTTCATGAAAATGAGTCTATGACATAATCAATTCACTGACTATGTGACCAAGAGATTGATCGGGTATACTGCAAATAGTGCCATTAGATGCTCTACACCTCTGTATATTACTATGAGTACCATGATTAATGAGTTTATACGAATGGTGTGATTGTTGTCTTCTGTCTGTCTGTCTACTATAGATTATTGTGTTACATCTCCAGGCAAATCACTACCCATACGGATAATTGGGCCTACACTGGTAGATCATGCCAAACTGTCAAGGCATTCATGTCAATTGATTCAGTTATTCGGCCAATTGATCAGTCGAATATCGGGCCCAGGCCGCTAAGCCGTTCGAATAGGTGTTCCCCTTTCCCTAAAGTCTAAACCCTGGATTCCCATTACTGTGATGCCGTCAACGAATCAACATAACGAATTAAGAAGGACCCACAAAATTCTAACATTTAGAATTACCACTATTACTAATGCCTAGAATTATTACGAATGTTCCTGTCTAGTAGTACTAGTTAGGAATATATATTTCGCACCACGCACCCCTGCATAACTGGTGGCTGCAAATAAACAGGGCCGGTAGAATTGTCTATATAAGGGCATCCCCCCTGCGCATATTTCTCCTCCCAAATTTTTATTCCTACAAGCACTTTATAGAAGGGCAAGTGCCAAGCAATTTACTGATGCATATTTTAGTGTTTCGACATTATGCATGATTAAAGGTTCTATGGACTGAGACAATACCCCACAAAAGATTTTCTGTACCCCCTTGATCTTCTTAATGTGGTGTTTTATGTATACGGACTTTTAATGTTACCGAGTTCTGGTAGTACCAGTTCCTTCATACAACCTAAGTTCTTATCAATGAGTGCAAGTTTCCTAGCAAATACAAGCAGGGGATTACGAGATTACGGGTTTACGGGTTTACGGGTTTACGGGTTTACAGGATTACGGGTTTACGGGATTATGTGATTATGGGATTACAGTTTTACGGGTTTACGGGTTTACGGAATTATGGGATTATGAGATTACAGGATTAGGGGTTTACCGGTACGGGTTTATCAGCAGCAATTGACGAGATCCATACATTGGTATTTCCAAAAGATGACTAGAAGGATGTGGTGAGACCTATATTGCATCCACTAACCACCATATCCTTCTAGTCATCTTTTGGAAATACCAATCTCCAATGGATTAGTTCAGACACCTATTAAAACACAAGGACTTTTCTTGGTTACCCTGGAGCATTTCAAAAGTCCCCACCACTCTGTCCGTTGAAAAATATTCAAATCATCAGCAAAGAACTCACCACACCTTGAAGTTGAATTATGATCCAGTCTAAACCTCTTAGCTGACTATTAAGAATGTCCATGGTTCAATGCATACCACAAACAAAACAGCAATAGGTTCTTTATAAAAGGAAGACTTGCTCTTTGTCGGTTGATATAGAAGCAGCCATAGTGCTTGGTGAGGATGTACCATGGATCCCTTTAATCAAACTTATTCAATGTATTAATTGACCATTCATATACATTCTATCCTTCTTCCATCATCATTATACCCAAGATTCCTTCCACATCATCCCTGCTCTCTCCTTTATATTGCGGTGAATGTGACGCCCGGAAATCAACCTGTTTGGTAATCGCCAATTAAGGTATCTGCAACCTTTCCAATCTGGTGTTGATCGCCCTGCAGATAATAATTCTTAGGGTGTTGGTATTCCTACCTTTATCAGGAGACCAATGTGGACCTTGTCTTTTCCGCCTGATTATTAACTACATCAGTGAGGGGACCTTGACATTTCGCCTAATTATTAATCACATCAGTAAGGAAAAGACAAGATCCTTTCCTGTTTGGCTTTAGAAGAAGGAATGTAAGTGTCTTTAACAAGACTTCTGTTTTAGTCACCACCTCTTTCTGCCCTTGTAAAATGGTTGGTTCCAATGACTTACAAATTCCTATATAAAGTTCCACTCTTTCTCAGGGATGTACAGGTTTTTCTCAACGTGCGATATCTTGAGGACTTGGTGACTTAGTGGGTATTGTATGCAGGAGATACACCTGCATAGCATATTAGCAGCAAGGAACCCTTCTAAAATTGGCGCCTGCACACAGCAGCCCCCGCTCCCTATAAATACTCCCAGCTGCCTGCCCTCTTTTATTGTTCTTTTTTTTACAGCCACACGGAAATGTCACAACATTTCCTCGAGCTCCTTACCGCTGAAGAACGACGCCTCTATGAGAACAAGAATCACTCCAAATACCACAAACGCTGGGGTACCTATTTAAGCGAGAGGCAATGGGCTACCGTTCGTGAGGACTATTCGGCGTCTGGTAGTGCCTGGGATGATTTCTCCTTTGATGATTCCCGTTATAGAACTTACCGCTGGGGAGAGGACGGATTGGGTGGGTTTTGTGATACTCACCAATTGGTCAATTTGTCCATGGCCCTCTGGAATGGCCAAGATGACTTTTTGAAGGAAAAATTGTTTGGGGTGACCAATTCTCAGGGCAACCACGGCGAGGATGTTAAGGATCTCTATTACTACTTGGACAATACCCCCACTCACCTGTATACAAAGTTCTTGTACAAGTATCCCCATGCCAAGTATCCCTACAAGCAATTGGTTGAGGAGAGTGGCAAAAGATCCCTTTTGGAAAAGGAGTATAAGTTGACGGATACGGGCATTTTTGATGAGAACAGGTATTTCGATGTGGTTCACGAGGTGGCCAAATCTGACGACGACCCCGAAGAGATTTTGTTCCGCATTACCGCCTACAACAGAGGCCCGGACCCGGCTTCCTTGCATATATTACCGCATGTGGTATTGAGAAATACCTGGTCCTGGGGAACTGAGGAGAGCAACAAAGCCAAACCGCACTTGCGTGCAGTCGACGACCATTCCGTGGAAGTCGACCATGCCAAATTCGGCAAGAGGTACCTTGTGTTTGCCCCTGCGCCGGGCGTCTCCGAAAACGCGCCAGATGTGGAGCCCAAATTGTTGTTCACCGAGAACGAGACAAACATGCAGGTGTTGTATGGCCAGGAGAACCTTTCCAAGTACACCAAAAATGCCTTCCACGAGTATGTGGTGGCAAAAGACCTTTCCCTGGTCAACCCCGCAAATGAGGGCACAAAGGCGGCGGCACTCTTTTCCTTTGACTCCCATGGAGGTGTTCCTCCCGGTGATTACGTCACCATCAGATATAAGCTCTCCAAAGTGCACCAGGAAATCGACGAGTTTGAGTTCGATAACGTTTTCGGAAGGCGCCAACACGAGGCTGACGCCTTCTACTGGAAGGTCACTCCATTGCCCATCTCCGAAGAGTTGAGGCAGATCCAGAGACAGGCGTTTGCTGGTTTATTGTGGACAAAACAATTCTATCATTTTGTGCATTCCTATTGGTCCAGCGGAGACCCCAATACGCCTCCTCCGCCTGAAAACAGAGCAAACGGGAGAAATAAGGACTGGAAGCATTTGTTCATTGATGATGTGTTGTCGTTGCCCGATAAATGGGAGTATCCCTTCTTTGCTGCTTGGGACACGGCGTTTCACTGCATTCCGTTTGCCATGATCGACCCAGAGTTTGCCAAGAACCAGTTGACTTTGTTGACTCGCGAATGGTACATGCACCCCAACGGACAGTTGCCCGCCTACGAATGGAATTTCTCCGATGTCAACCCGCCAGTGCATGCGTGGGCCACGTACCGGGTTTTTAAAATCGAAAGAAAGATGTACGGCGTGGAGGACTTGGATTTCTTGGAGGGCGTCTTCCAGAAACTCTTGATCAATTTTACCTGGTGGGTCAATAGAAAAGACCAAGATGGAAACAACTTGTTTGAGGGCGGGTTCTTGGGGCTTGACAATATCGGAGTATTCAATCGATCCGAGCCTTTGCCCACCGGCGGAACCTTACAGCAATCCGACTCCACAGGCTGGATGGCGTTCTACTGTTTGCAGATGTTGAATATCGCATTGGAGTTGGCCAAGTCCAGGCCGGTCTATGAGAACATCGCATCCAAGTTCTTCGAGCATTTCTTATTAATTGCAGATGCAATGTCATACAGGGGGGCTTCCGATGGCCAGCTGGCTCCAACTGAGCAATCGTTATGGGACGAAAATGATAAGTTCTACTATGATGCCATTCACTTTGGAGATCACTCGCAGTCGTTGCCGATCCGGTCGTTAGTGGGCTTGATCCCGTTGTATGCGTCGTTGACGTTGGAGCCTGAATTGTTGAACAAGTTCCCGTCGTTCAAGAAGAGATTGAACTGGTTCATTGAAAATAGAAGAGACGTGGCCGAAAGAAACATTGCGTCCATGTCCAACCGGGGTGTGGGAGAGAGGTTGTTGTTGGCGTTGGTGAACAAGGAGCGGTTGGTGGCCATTTTGGAGCGGATGTTGGACGAAAAGGAGTTCTTTTCCGAGTACGGAATCCGGTCTTTGTCAAAGTACCATGAGGAGAAGCCGTTCGAGTTGGACGTGCACGGCCAAAAATACGAGGTCAAGTACATATCCGGGGAGTCAGACTCGGGCATGTTTGGAGGCAACTCTAACTGGAGAGGGCCCATTTGGTTCCCTGTCAACTTCCTTTTGGTGGAGTCATTGCAAAGGTTTTACCTCTACTACGGAAACGACTTGAAGGTGGAGTGCCCCAAAGGATCGGGCCAGTACAACAACTTGGCGCAGTGTGCACAGGAGATCCAGTACAGACTAATTCACTTGTTTTTGCCAGACGTGGACGGGAAAAGGGCATGCAATGGCGGCAACGACTTGTTCGACTACGATCCCTACTTCAAGGAGTACGTGCCATTCTACGAGTACTTTGATGGCGATAGCGGTCGTGGCTTGGGGGCTTCCCACCAATGTGGCTGGACTGCAGTAGTGGCCAAATGGATCCATGACAACGGAGTCACCTGCAGAACGCCCAAAACCCCCAAAATGCCGCAGCCAGAAAGACGCAACTCGGTTCACTCTTTTGAAAGAGATGATGCAGAAAACAAGGATGAGGACATCATCAAGCAGTATGCGCCAAAGTCCGGCCCATTCCCGGGCAAGTTGATGCGCAGAAGAAGCGGCAAGTCGTTATTGAACTTAACCATCCATTCGCTTGATCTTGGCGAGGATGAAGAAGTGGATGCGTCCAAACCTAGCGTTTCCCAATTCAACGATATGAAGAACGTCACTGCCGATGTTGTTGGCTGCGAACAATTAACGTTGAGGCCTACAGAATCGAGAGGGTCTATTGACTCGACGAGTTACGATTCTAATTTGGTTGAGCAGATTACTGAGGCGTTTAAGAAGTACAAGATCCGGACGGATGAAGATGAGGGCGATGAGTTTGAAACACGGCATTAGATAAAGTGAAGTATGAAATTAAGTCAAGTGAATTAGTACAGTGAATTAGAGAGGGAAGTCAAGCTTAGGGTTGAAAAGCAGTGTACCTGCACATATATATCACGTGATATGTAATATGTAACACGTGATTATGATCACGTGTTGTACTACTCCTAAAAGCGCAGGGTTTCAAGGGGTTAGCCGACATGAGCCAACTCTTTAGTACTTACGAAACAGACTTCCAGCTCGCAATCCAAGAAGCTCAGAGCAAGCTTCAGGATAATGCAGGCCACAAGACACCCGTTCAGGCCATCCAGCGTGTTCTTGATGAAGCACTAGAAATTATTGACCAAATGAACATTGAAGTACAGAACATGCCAGCAAATAGCAGGTCTTCCTTTAATGCCAAAATGCGCCAGTATCGCAACGAGATTGATCAAACTAAGCGGCAATTAAATGAGTTTACTGAACAGGAAAATCGGCACCAGCTTTTTGGTGGCGGCTCTCGCTATAAGGACGATGTGGAGGACCATGACGGGGTTCACGATCACCAGCGCAAAAAACTCCTTGAATATAATGCAGCTTTGGAGCGCAGTTCAGACCGGCTCCGCGAATCGCAGCGCATTGCAAATGAGACGGAAAGCATTGGCGGCAATATTTTAAATGATTTGCGGGCTCAAAGAGAGCAAATTTTGAACCTGCGCAATACTTTACTGGCTGCTGATAATTATGTGGATAAGTCCATTCAGACATTGAAATCGATGTCGCGGCGAATTACTGCCAATAAGTTCATTAGTTATGCCATTATTGGAGTTTTGATTTTGCTTATATTATTGGTATTGGCGAGTAAGTTCTGGTGAGGAGGAAGGTGGATGTGTGGATAGTGTGGATAGTGTGGATAGTGTGGATAGTGTGGATACTCAGTGGATACTCAGTGGATACTCAGTGGATACTCAATGGATAGTCCAGTGGATAGTCTGGATAGTGTCGATAGTCTGGATAGTGTCGATAGTCTGGATAGTGTGGATAGTGTGGATACTCAGTGGATACTCAGTGGCTAATCTAGTGGATAGTTTGGTTAGTCTAGTGGATAGTCTGGATACTCTGGATAGTCTGGATAGTGTGGATACTCAGTGGATAGTCTGGATAGTCTGGATAGTCTGGATAGTCTAGTGGATACTCACTCCATACTCACTCCATACTCAGTGGATGAAGATATCAATATCCAACCAACCACAGATTCTATCAAAGTTTACACCTCCCTCCAAAGTCTTAATTCTCCCCCTTGTTAAAATGGCCCCATCTTTGATATATGCTAGTGTGACTTTGTTGAGGCAAGAAACCCGAGGTTTTCGTTTTCGCCTTGGCTTAGAGACAGTTTAAGCTGATGGGAAATGCTTAAAAAAACCTTTGGCTTAGCTGGCTGACCATACCTTGAGAAGCGGTTCCATCCAAAGCTTACTATTGCAGTAAGAATGACCTACTGTGTCCTCATACTATTGTAAAGGCTCATGTTTGGGTTCTATTACCAATGAGTGACTACTCTGAATACCCACACAATACTTTTGTGAAATACAATCCATTCAGCTAATACGGAGAAGGATTATGTTTATACTAGATTTGGATGGTACTTATACCGTACATTTCTAAATGGAATTGTGATGAATTGGACGAGGAACTATGGTCTACATAAGAGGTTTTTGAAGATAGAAAAGGATTCGTTTATTGTCAATTCCTGTCAACAATGCTATTGATTAGACTGTTTACTGGCTGGATTGTTATAGTGACCGATTCAGATTGTCATAGTGACCGATTCAGATGTCATAGTGACCGATTCAGATGTCATAGTGACCGATTCAGATTGTCATAGTGACCGATTCAGATGTCATAGTGACCGATTCAGATGTCATAGTGACCGATTCAGATTGTCATAGTGACCGATTCAGATGTCATAGTGACCGATTCAGATGTCATAGTGACCGATTCAGATTGTCATAGTGACCGATTCAGATGTCATAGTGACCGATTCAGATGTCATAGTGACCGATTCAGATTGTCATAGTGACCGATTCAGATGTCATAGTGACCGATTCAGATGTCATAGTGACCGATTCAGATTGTCATAGTGACCGATTCAGATGTCATAGTGACCGATTCAGATGTCATAGTGACCGATTCAGATTGTCATAGTGACCGATTCAGATGTCATAGTGACCGATTCAGATGTCATAGTGACCGATTCAGATTGTCATAGTGACCGATTCAGATGTCATAGTGACCGATTCAGATGTCATAGTGACCGATTCAGATTGTCATAGTGACCGATTCAGATGTCATAGTGACCGATTCAGATTGTCATAGTGACCGATTCAGATTGTCATAGTGACCGATTCAGATGTCATAGTGACCGATTCAGATTGTCTTAGTGAGTGTTTACTCGCTGGATTGTCATAGTGACCATGATGAATGAGAACCTTGGGTCAGCTTTATTCTAGGTATTCCACAGGTTTTGGATGGATCGTAAGTGTGAAAAATTGCTTGGTTTTTTTTTCTATGTCAATGATTCTCTTCTCTTATCATATGCTCTTTTTGGATTGTAGTGGTCGTGCACCGCCCAATCTACAAGATGCGAAAATGTCATTAGCTGAAAACTTGCGAGCTACGCTTTTCGCTATGCACAAAGTTGGAACGGCCCCAGTAGCGCCTGTGATTCGAGGTCTTAGACGCCTTGGTCTAGCCCTTGGAAATCCCCTTGGTCTGTTCTTGGAAATGCCCCTTGGAAGCGGTCACGTGACGCCTTTATTTATCATCCCCCCTAAAGCCCCTTCTTACAGCCCCCGACTCCATGGATTTCAAAAACGAATGGAAACCATTCAGGGGAGAAACCCGTACCTCGGTTGGAACACCTCCTTGGGAAATCGACACTTCTCTACTAGCAAAGCAGTCCTGCACAATCACATCCATAAACCCAAAGAGGGAGAGGAGCTTCACGTGACCTTCATTTCCAAAGACGGACTGCAGCAAACGTTCGAGGTGGCTGAGGGTGACAACATTTTGGATATTGCTCAGTCATATAATTTGGATATGGAGGGAGCGTGTGGCGGGTCGTGCGCGTGTCTGACGTGTCACGTGATCGTGGATCCTGATTTCTACGACAAGATAGAAGAGCCTGACGACGACGAAAACGATATGTTGGACTTGGCATTTGGGCTTACGGAGACATCACGCTTGGGCTGCCAGGTGAAAATGACCAAGGATTTGGACGGAATCCGCATAGCTCTTCCTGCCATGACCCGGAACTTGCAGTCACATGACTTCAACTGATGTATATAATATGAAGAAGCGGGCGGATAAGGAGAGAGATGAATTTTGGAATCTTCAAGTAACACTCAGACACTATTCATTTAATGTGGTAATAGACCTTTAAAACAATACGCAAAGGCAAAAGAACAAGTCTATAAAGGTAATATTAGTCGGACTATTTTCATGAAATCCCACTACAGAAGATTCAGTGTTGACGAATCGAATTATTAAAGGTAAAGGTGCCAGATATAGAAGTCAAGTCTGTAGACAGACCCATGCTTTAAACCTTTTTGACCTGACAATTCTGATAAAACCCTGACTAGTGAAACTGATCTGAAACAAGTACCATAATCTAATCAAGTAGGCAGTTCGACGTGGTTACGTCAATATGGGTCTCAGGTGTGTGGGTTTGCATAATCTGTTGGTACTACCTCTGACAACCTTTAGCCAAGAACAAAGTGTTCTAATTTCACAGGTAGTTAGATTTATACTTAACTATCCTGATCTTGATCACTCGCCAAGAGCTGGCCTTTCTATATTCATCATAGCAATAGTCACATCACCACGGCATACACTATAATAATGCGATTATCCATGAGTAGGGGTGACTATTCCTTTGAGGAGTAGACCTAGGCCAAGTAGTTCAGTAGACAAGGAGTAGGCGTTCAATTGTAGACAAGGAGTAGACTAGTTCAATTGTGGGCCAAGGAGTAGACTAGTTCAATTGTAGACTAAGGAGTAGACTAGCTCAATTGTACGCCAAGTAGTCAAGTAGACTAGTTCAATTGTAGGCCAAGTAGTCAAGTAGACTAAGGAGTAGACTAGACTAATGACTAGTCCAGGACAGAGGACTAGAATAATGAATAGACTGAGTAGACTGAGTAGACTGAGTAGTCCAAGACGAGGGACTAGCTCAATTGTAGAGCAAGTAGTCAAGTAGGCTAGTTCAATTGTAGGCCAAGTAGTCAAGTAGACTAAGGAGTAGACTAGACTGATGACTAGTCCAGGACAGAGGACTAGAATAATGAATAGACTGAGTAGACTGAGTAGTCCAAGACGAGGGACTAGCTCAATTGTAGACGAAGGAGTCCAGTACACTAAGGAGTAGGCGTTCAATAGTAGGCCAAGGAGTCCAGTAGACAAGGAGTAGGCGTTAAATTGTAGGCCAAGTAGTAGACTAGTTCAATTGTAGACAAGGAGTAGGCATTCAATTGTAGACCAAGGAGTCCAGTAGACTAGTTCAATTGTAGACCAAGGAGCCCACTAGACAAGGAGTAGGCGTTCAATTGCAGGCCAAGTAGTAAAGTAGACTAGCTCAATTGTAGAACAAGGAGTAGACTAGTTCAATTGTAGACCAAGGAGTAGTTGAGTAGACTGAATAGTCAAGGAATAGTTGAGTAGACTATTCCAACACCAAGGACTAAATCACCACGCTAACTCACTCACTCATCAAAAGAAATAGCCGAAATTTCAAGCAGTTTTTTGTTTTACTTGTGAGACGGAAGTTTTGATGTAGTTGAGGTTTTGATGTAGGATTCATAAGTGTTGAGAATCAAAGCGTGAGAGTGGGTGTTTATGTTCCGCGCTAAACCAACTTGTTACAAGTTGGCCCTTTGACCTCCTAATTGAGAAGTCAAGATAAACCTGTACATCCCGAAAAGGGTAGTGGGGGTGAAGGTCCACTCCAATGTAAAAGGGGGAGCTATCGCTGATGTTTATAAAGTGAATCAGACAAATACATATCAGCCACAAGACTCACTAAGAGTACTACTCATCTGACCGTTTAATGAATCTCTCCCACTCAGTCTGATACTACTAATAGAGTATTTTGATGAAGCTATCAGACTAGTTCACTCAACTATTCCACCATCTCTGGACGGTTGATGTAGGGTGAACCTGAGGTACTGATGTTTGAGGCAGAACTGAAAGTTTCCTCTTTACAATAAGTAAGCAGATGGAATATTCCATTGTAAATTGAATAAAGTGGCATTGAAAGTGCCTCTTTCTGAGTAGAAGATGATTTACCTATGCTTGTGGAATATCTCCATGGACAGTGATTTTAGGGTCTGGAAGGTATAAATGGTGAGTAAGTTTAGTGATGGATCCACGGAAATACGAACAATAGTGCAATTATTGGATTGAGTTTGAGATCAAGAGAATGAGGGATGATAATGGGATGATAATCAGTATAATAATGGGATGATAATCAGTGTAATAATGGGATGATAATCAGTATAATAATGGGATGATAATCAGTATAATAATGGGATGATAATCAGTATAATAATGCCTTGATAATCAGTA
>NLAU01000986.1:0-27894 GCA_002370875.1 Metschnikowia arizonensis | reverse complement strand
GTTCTAGTAGTTGTTATTTTACTTTTTCAAAGTACTTAGACTAGAGACTACTTATACTACTTGTAGTTTATAGACTAGTTACACTACTTAGGTTTTGACACTGGGTTTAGTATCACTATGAGTGGTAGTCACTACTTGATTCACTAGTCCGTATTGTACCTCCCCATCGTCACCCTCGCCATTATATTTGGGTCTTAAGTTGAGCGCTCGCTCATTCATCATCCATTCGCAGTTTTCTACACGCACTCTTAGCCAGTTACCGCGCAAACCCACTAAAATGAGAATCTGTAAAATGTACCTGTAAAATGGCGATGTGGGACTTTTGATGGAGTAGTACGTGACTAGAGTCGCACACACACACTCACTCACTCACTACAGTACTAAATAGTAATAATAATAATAATAATAATAATTGTTAGATTCTTTATGATTGTTAGTACTTCCAAAACTCTGTTTATTCGTGGATGATTCTCAGAAAGAGGAATCCTTGAGTCTTATATAGAAAATTGGGCATGTGTGTAAACCATGTTGCCACGTCCTAAATCCGGTGGTAGTAAGGAACTGGATAGCCGCTGTACTTCTGATTGCACATGAGATGGGGGATCTGACAATATTAATATAGATCCCGGGCATCGCACTACCCATGAGAAAAAATCACCTACCATGTGCGATCAGACGTGGATTGCCAAACAACTGGGAAACCAATCTATCCACTCCCTACTCACCGGATTTGTCCTTGACCATAGCAAACAGGAGTACAATGCATATTCAGCCTTTACCTACTACCACCGGATTTAGGACCTAGCAAGATGGTCAGCCAAGCCCCAAAGTAATAGTAATAGTAAGTAATAGTAATAGTAAGTAATAGTCAGTATACCAGATAGTCCCAAATTTAAACCAAATTAGTTGCAAAACCGTCAAGTCGAAGTATTGACGAGATATTGCTCCAGTTATTCCTTACACCAACTTGTACTCCCAAATTTTACCACATGGATGTCTTCCTTAACGGAAAACTATGTGAAGATCTACTGAAACCGATTGCTAGGACTCCAAAAAATGGTCTTAACTCAACAAATCTCCCTCTTTTGGAATCAAGTGATTAATGAAAATATCTGCAAATTGCAATTTCAAAATGCTATAAATACATCTATTACAAGAATTCTTCGATAGTAATGATCATCTAGGCGCTGTCAACTTAAGGTAATGTTGAGCAGGACTTTCAAAATGAAAGATTTAGGAGAAGACTAGGAGTGGGTGGAGCTATCTTTTAGAAGCTATTATACGCTGCTAACAGAAACCCCAAAGAAAAACATTTGATACCAGGGAAGGTACTACGTTACCAGAAGTCAGCTAGTCCAAGTCAAATCGCAAGATTAAACTACTTCAATGGAACCAGTGATATATTATTATGTATGTAGACTCGCCAGTTGTGGAAATCCAACTTACAATGTAGGATTAGACAGTAGAGTAGTAGTACTAGGCTCTATACTACTTTATACATAAGCTATATCTCTAATCTATACTAGTATATATTTGAGAAAGCTTTCTACTCATGCAAGCCATCAACGTATAAACCATACAAACTACTAGACAATCTAACTTTCAACTTGTGTTTTAGTATATATTGATATACAGGAATAAGTAAGTTGTACCTTACAAGACCAAAGTCCTAGGTCGGGGCCGCAGTCTCATCTTATACTATTCTCGTCGTCAAGAGCCGGTACAGCCCTATTGCCTAACTATAGTCTGCAGGTCCCATTCATCACGGGCATGCACATCTCTCACTTATCTGCATACAACATCCACGAAGTACCTTGTCTCGGTACACGCTAGGTACTCGTTGACACTAACAATGTAAGTAGTGTGAATGAGTATTAGTTGATGTGTATAATCTCTATTTAATTAATAATCCATCCGTTGTGTTTTGGAACTAGTGGATCATAGTAACCATGTCATATTGTCGTCTATTTCTCTCCGTCTACTAGTCTAATTATATACTGTATCAAAAAGCAGAATAGTATAAATAATAGGTATTTAACAAAACTTCGGAATTCTTATAACCACTGCAATTTCTATAAATGTTGAAGCTTTGGGAGTACTTACTAAAACCCACCTTGTATTTCATAATGGTAAATATCATTGCTTGCGATATAACTATACGTAAGATTGTAGATTTTTTTCTTCCCGGAAGAAGACATCATAGTGATATATTTAGCTATGAGACTTTGCTTAAATCTGACAGCCGGTTGTACTTACCACAAGTCACTACTACGCTTCACTACTACGCTTCACTACTACGCTTCACTACTACGCTTCACTACTACGCTTCACTACTACGCTTCACTACTACGCATTTTGAGGCTTAGAAATATGCAAACTATCACCACTGAGAAGCAAAGCCTTAGACAAGCCTAATCTATTGGTAAAGGGCTAGGATTAACTGGTAAGGGATGTAGTACTACTACATTCCTGTGTCCCGTACATACCTAATTGGTAATCCCCCAACTATGAATTGTCTTCAATTGGTGTATAAATTAGACAGAAAGCGTTTAAATCAGAATATTATCATTTAGCTAAAAAGTGGTATAGCATAAGCCTGATTTGGGTCTATCTTGACGAATTATCTTCTCTCTTTTAATGGCTTGCGTAAGCGCGCTTTGCCCCAACAAATGTTATGTGCACACACTGAAAAGTAGTGACGACTACTACTTAAGAACTACCATCTGCCTGGCTGTCGTTGTATTAGGACTCACAAGCGTACGCAGACACTTCAAGTGATCACCTGCATTGATCAGACCATTGATCAGAAAACCATTGACTATATTATCCAAGAAGAAAGAAAGGTCACAAGGTCAGAAGGTCAAAAACATCTCCCCCCTGATGAAAGAAACGCTCCAAATCGATTTGCGCAAAATCCCTGCGGGTACTATCAAAATTGATTGCTCAGGAGCTTACATTGGTAATGATCACTTGATTCGTGGAAACATCTCACAGGTATCCACTCCGTCGCCAATTTCGTCCGATAACTCATCGGAATCCGAGGAGGACGAGGCTAGTTTTCTGTCGCTAGGCGAAGGACTGAAGGATACGAAGAATTCTCATATCTCCCTTCCAAAACACACGTCCGAGGTGATCCATATCTCTGTGGACATTGGAGGAACACTAACTAAATTGGTATACTTTACTCCGTCAAGTTCTGGCCGGGAAAGAGGAGGCAAATTGCATTTCCGCGATTTTCAAACCACCACCTTCGTTTCTGAGGCCTTGGAGTTCATGATCCGTCTTGTGCGTGAAAGTATCAACCTGGAAACGTCTCCTCCCATCGTCCAAATAGTGTCCACGGGAGGTGGAGCTCATAAGTACAATAAGTTGATGACTTCGGCCTTCAAAAAGCAAAATTTGCCCATGCAAATTGTCAAGAAGGATGAAATGGAGTGTCTCATCAAGGGTTTAGACTGGCTAATCACCAAGATTCCCAATGAGATCTTCTCCTATGACCTAGAAAAGGGTAATATCTGTTTTAACACTAGTCCCCACAGCGATGCTAGTATCTATCCATACTTATTAGTCAATATTGGATCAGGCGTGTCCATGATCAAAGTAACAGGTCCAGGCCCTGAGGGCTTTGAGAGAATCGGTGGTTCTTCGCTTGGAGGAGGAACGCTCTGGGGTCTTCTACTGCTCTTGACTGACGCCAAAGACTATAATGAGATGCTTGAGATGGCTCAGAAAGGTGACAATGAGAATATAGATTTACTTGTGGGAGATATCTATGGCACCAGCTACAACAAGATCGGGCTCAAGTCCAACCACATTGCATCGTCGTTTGCCAAGGTGTTCAAAAAGCTACGGTTCAATCAGCAGCTCCAGAAAACCACCAAAACCATGGGTACGGCAGAGAAACTCGCCCAATTCCGACAGGAGGACATTGCTCGGTCCTTGCTTTATCTGGTATCTAATAACATTGGTCAGATTGCATGCTTGCAGGCGGTGCGCTTCAATCTTAAACGAATTTACTTTGGCGGCAGTTACATCTCTGGACATATGCAGACGATCCATACGTTGAGCTATGCACTGAATTTCTGGTCCAAGGGAGAAATGCAGAGTTATTTTCTCCGCCACGAAGGCTACTTAGGTAGCGTGGGTGCATTTATGATGGGGCCCAATGGACTGCTGCAATCCACTGCGTAATAAAGCCCGATGTTCGCAGGCGAATGAGTGTAGGGTTTATGCTACAAGACCAGATTGTCATGATAAGTCACCTGACAAGGACTAGGAGCTACCCTGTGACTATTTAACTATATTACTATCATATTAGAGCAATATTACAACAATACACTATTACTCCATTTAAATTCAATTCAAATCTCCTATATATTTATCCTATTTATATTTTCCTTGAAACGTTCATGGTATTAGGTCTGCCTGCATATAAAGCGTGCCCTTCAACAGATAATGCTCGTTATAACAAAACTCCCAACTCTGCAGGCATAGCGTTAACACCACTACCCACCTTGCATAACCCATTCGTTTTTAATTGAACACCAGGCTTTTATTTTTGGACTCCGTTCTGTGTATACCACGCAACGGTCTTTTTCCCTCCGTCCACCCCAACACCCATCCACATTTTCTCTTGGGTCATGGATTCTACCCAGGTTCAGAAATATCCTTCCATCTACCCCACTCACCCAAATCTGGTTTCCCTTTCACATCCATTCTACTCCAAGCGCTTCACTCAATTCCCCTTGCATCCATCTTCTGAATGGGCTGAAGAAGTTTCTGATTTACAAAGACCTTTTAATCTTGAAGACAAGTCGGCAGCATCTCTGGCAGACCCGAAAATGACTGCTACTCTAAGCCCCCAAGTTGTTGAGAATACGCCTTCTAGAGTGCCAGCTAAAGGAATGTTTACTACGCCCGGAAAAAATAATCATGTTCCGGTAAACTTTGGTTCTCGTCCAGATACCGTGGAATGCGTGGAATCCCTGAAATCACAGTCCAAGCAGCACGTTCACACAGCCGATGTGTTGTGGGCCATGTTGAACGATGTGACTGGGAAAGATAAGATGGCCAAGTTTGGCCAGTATACGTTGCGTCTTTTGCTTCACCACTCTCGCAAAACACAAGACTATTTCAGCGACGACTACGTGAACATCAAGATCATCAGCAAGACTTATGCTAGCAACGATAAGATATTTGACCTTATTCTCAATTTCATGCGAAACCCACGGGCGTTTTCTCGGGTATTGGTAATTTTGACGTGCTATGTGATCTCCTCAAGGATAGCCGGAATGGTGCCTGCTTTGGGATTATACCGGCAATTGATGCGGTTTGGCAAGTCTCCGTTCCGTATATGGGGGCTTTTGCGCCAGGTCCGCCAGAACTTATACAAGGACGAGAAGAGCGATACCTGGAAAATCAATGACAAGTTGTTCTCCAAGTCCAATTTGGGCGACTTGATCGGCCTATACTACAACATCAACGACGAGTCTCAGTTACTCTACAAACTAAAATTTTTGCGCAATGAAACTTGGAAGTCTATTTCCAGCCGACACGAGTCGTATGCGTGGTACTGTGACTCATGGTTTGCCCTCTACAACGCCTACACCAAGTTGCAGAAGCTATTACATCAGGAAATGGACATGAAGATCCTGATCCAAGTCAAGAAGCGGTCGCGGACCCTTTCACGCCAAGTGCTTGGTGGAAACGCCCTACAACATGTCATGGTCACCGACGAAGATATCAAAGATGCCCAGGCACTCAAGGAGATCCAGTTTAATATCACAAATGCAAAGTTGGATATTTACAAGATTATCTCCGACATCATTTTCAATTCCTATACCGTATTCAATTTGGCATTACCGTTTGATACCTTACAGATATGGATGGGGATCAGCGCATCATTTTTGAGCTCCATTAAATTATACCGGGAAAAGAAGGACATGTTGCAGCATGGCCACTGATCTCTCATATTGTATTCTAGGCAGCCTATATAGAAAGGCATAATTAATGTATGAACCTGTAGAATATTGTACAAGGCCCCATCTATGTGTCACCGAGAATGTCAGAGAGGGAGATATCATGAGGAACCTGAGAAGCAGCTTTCCAGAACTTCAGAAGATGTCTATCGCCAGAGTCACAAGCAATCACAACAATCCTTTTCCCAGGCCCCAGTTCCATTGCTGTCTTCACAGCAGCCACACAATTGACAGCAGTAGACAGTCCCCAGAATAAACCATCATTGACACAGAGAAATTTGGCCATCTTGATTGCCTGGTCATCAGTGACTCTGATTGCATCATCAATGTACTTTTCAGCTTGGGAAAAGTTCCAGGTGAGGCGGTTCAACCCAACGCCTTCTACCATGGTATCCACCTGGTGGCGTCTCCTCTTTCCCTCTTGCTCAACCGAGTCGTACATGACGCCATAGTTAATTCTATTCGCAAGTCCCGAGCCTTGTGGATCGGCCAAAATCACGCTTATGTTTTTGTCTTTGGATTTAAGGTACTTGGAAACGCCTGCAATGGTTCCACCGGTTCCAGACCCTGTGATAAAGTAATCAAGACACTTGTTGACTTGCGTATAGATCTCTGGGCCAGTAGTATTGTAGTGCACACGCCAATTGAAGTCATTTTCGAATTGGTCAGCAAATATGGCATTTCGGGAATCTGTAGGGTCCAGATTGACCCGTTTGGCGCCTTCCCTAGCAACATTGGTATACTGATCCGGGTTGACAATGGAAGCTGGTTTGACAGGTTCAAGTTCTGCTCCCAAGGACTCTAGAAGCTGTAGTTTTTCAGGTGAAGTATCGGAAGGTAGGCAGATATGCGCCGTATAACCAAGGGCATTTGCCAACATGGTGAAGGAGATACCTGTGGAGCCAGAAGTGCCCTCATATATGATATCACCACGGTGAGGACGTAACTTTCCCAAGCGTTCATTTTCTCGGATGATGGCCAAAGCCACTCTGTCCTTAGCCGAGCCTGCGGGGTTCATGAGCTCTAGTTTGGCGTAGATATGGCATCCGGTGAGTCGTGAGAGGGAGTCTATTTTGATCATAGGCGTATTACCTATAAGAGAAGCCACGCCATTTGTTTTGGGGCGCAATAGTGATGACTTTTGCATGGGAGGGAAATATCGGCGGTATATTTCTGAAGAAACCATAGCAACCACGGCCAATGCTGCTGTCCATAGACGAATGTTTTTGTAGTCTGGCATTGATGAAGATGTGAGTAAGAGAGATAGATTGAGTTAATGGTGATCTCTCAGTCTCTCAGTGATAGTCTCTCAGTGTTAATCTCTCAGTGATAGTCTCTCAGTGATAGTCTCTCAGTAATAGAGTGATGGACAATGATAGTCGGTATCAGTAGTATGTCAGTGACAGTCTCAGTCTCACCCTTTAACTCTCTCACTCTCACTCACACACTCTCGCACTCTCCCTCTCCCTCTCCTTCTCACATTCTAAAACCTCTCAACTTTTCCCAATAAAATACAAAAGTAGTGTATGTAGAATTGAGTGGTTATAAAAAGTAGACATGACAGTAGCAATGAGCCATAGACATGCCACATGCCATAGACAGATCCGATAGACAGAGTGATACAGATACGATAGTTTACAATAGGCAGATAGATGGTTATAGCAGGGTGGAAGGGTGACAGGGTTATGACAGACAGATACGATATACATACATCAGATGGTTATTACGGATACAAATAAAGCTAGACAATGGCCCTTTTTAATTATATGATAGATTTAGGCATTGAATGATGCAATAGTTTGAAAGGCAACTGGAAGATTATTAAATGATAGATAGATAGACCTGGATAGACCTGACTTGAATAGACCTTCAGATAATAAACAATACGGATAATTATACATCAATAGGATACGCATCATCAATCACGTCAGTCAAAAGTGTCTTCACTTCCACACCAACAAATACTTTGTAGAAGCTACAATGTCTAGGAAACTTGTATGAGATATTTACTACAGTTTCTAACTGGAACTGAGTGGTTACTCCTAATTACATGCAGCTTTTAGTGGGTTTAGGTGTAGAGATAAGAGACAATACACTACAAATCAATACGGATCAATACTCACTACTTGACAATACTCTTCACAATACTCACTACTTTACAATACTCTCAATACTACTTCACAATACTCTCAATACTACTTCACAATACTCTCAATACTACTTCACAATACTCTCAATACTACTTCACAATACTCTCAATACTACCCAAATCTTGACTCTTGACTTATTCTCTTCCCATTATAAATCACTTATAAATAAACATTAATGAGATTTGTTGCAGGTCCATTGTCACGGTGACACTGACGCTGATTGTGATTGTGATGGGTGGGGCATGGATCATGGCATGGACTGTACAGTGGTTGTCCCATGAGCCATTGTATGATTTTTTTCGCGTCCCACTCTGGGGAAAAAACCACGACGTGGGGAATTTTCTGGTGCGATGGAGATGTACAGCTGTGCAGTAAATAAAAAATCAATAATAAAAAATATAATAAGTAATTCATATTTCATTAAATCCGGACGCATAAACCTCCCCTTACAAAATAATAATGTAACTCAAAAATTACTAGTAAAAAAAGTAAAAAAAAAATAATTAAAATAATTAAAAATAAGTAAAATAAATAAAATAATTAAAATAATTAAAAATAAGTAAAATAAATAAGATAATTTAAAATAAATAAAATAATTAAAAATAATTAAAATAATTAAAAATAAATAAAATAATTAAAAATAAATAAAATAAATAAAAATAAATAAAATAATTAAAAATAATTAAAATAATTAAAATAATTAAAATAATTAAAATAATTAAAAATAAAGAAAATAATCTCTTGCTGTCCACGGTCCTACACAATGAGTCCTTACATGAAAGAGTAACTCCGCGAAACGCTTCCCCATACCTAAATACAACAGTTGAGTGCACGTTTTGTTTTTCCGAAGTGCCATTTCCATTGCACCTTACAAAGCGCCGTATATCGTATTCCATCGCTCCTAAACTGTGTGATCTATTCTACTGTTGCACTACTTGTTGATTGAAGCGCTGCTTCTACTTGACCATCTGTGAATTTTACCACCATGAAAGAGGAAGACTCTAAGGGGGTTGTTCAAGCTAACTCTATTCAATACTCCTATAATTCCACTGATTACTCTAAATCTAGAAAAAATGATTCCAAAATTGATTCCAAAATTGATTCCAAAATTGATTCCAAAACTAATAAAAGTGATTCCAAATCTAATAAAATTGATTCCAAAATTGATTCAAAATATAATTCTAAACCTCCTGAAAAACAAAAGGCTTATACTATCAAATACAAACGCCCTAGAGGCTCTCGTGCCTGTACTGTTTGTAGGGCTCGCAAAGTCCGTTGTGATGCTGAAATCCACATTCCTTGTACCAATTGTATTACTTTTGGATGCGAATGTCTTCTTCCTGAAACAAAGAAAAGAGCCGCT
This sequence comes from Metschnikowia arizonensis, assembly GCA_002370875.1. Taxonomy (NCBI): domain Eukaryota; kingdom Fungi; phylum Ascomycota; class Pichiomycetes; order Serinales; family Metschnikowiaceae; genus Metschnikowia; species Metschnikowia arizonensis. The sequence continues at coordinate 18,403 of NLAU01000986.1, read as the reverse complement.
GCTGCTAGACCGCCAAAAAGACCCGCCAAATCTGACTCTCTTACCAATGAAGACTCGGGAAATGAGTTAGATGATGATGTACATCCCAAAAATAATGATCCTTCCTTCTCCAACATTCAGCCGTCTGCGTCGGCGCCACTTAACATCAATCCCTGTCTTGGCGATCTTCCTTCTACTGCTAGTGCTGATTCGTCTGATGCAACCGCCTACAATAACCCCTCAGTATCTGAGCCTATCCACAATATATCTCAAGTGTCCGTGCCTCCATCCTTGACATCAAACTATAAAAACAGGCCCTCCATGCATAAGCGTGAAATGATGGCCAGCTCTGCAAGGTCCTCGGTGACTTTTGTTGGCCACTCCAGTATCAGCATGATGGCCCAAAAAGTCGGCCAGAACCATCTTGAGTTGGCCGAAGATTTGTTTGAGGACAATGACAACTCTACCTTGGACTCGGTGGAGCTAGAGATTCTCAAGTTGAGAGGCGCCTTTCTTTTGCCCTCAGAGAAACTAGCTCTGAGCTTAGTGGACCTGTACTTTGAGCATGTGCACCCATTGATGCCTGTGATTAATCGAACTGAGTTTATGGCCAAATTCAAGGATCCCAACGACTCGCCCTCCTTGATGCTTCTTCAAGCGGTTCTTTTGTGTGGTTCCAGGGTATCAAACAATCCGCTTCTATTCGATAGCAAAGGCCTGAGTAACCTAGCTTCGCTCACTTTCTTCCGCAGGGCAAAAGCACTCTACGAAACAAACTATGAAAGTGATCCTGTGTCCATCATCCAAACGGTGCTACTCATTGGTTCCTTTTGGGAGGGCCCTGAGGATGTCTCACGCAATTCCTACTACTGGACGAGGGTTGCTGTGGGTTTGGCTCAAGGTTTTGGCTTCCATAGAGATATTAGCAGCTCCTCCACCATCAGTGCTTCCGCCAAGAAAATATGGAGAAGAATATGGTGGTGTCTTTTTGAAAAAGACAGAAACGTGGCCATAGCTTTCGGCAGACCCTCCTGTATTGACCTTACTGATAGTGATGTGCCCATGCTAACTTTGGAGGATTTCGACGAAAGTGACCCCGAATTAGGAATTGTGTCTCCATATGGTGTGAACTTAACCCATGCCCTCTATTTCATGCATTTGGTCAAGCTAGCTGAGATCACCGGCATTATTATCAAGCATCAGTACACCGTGAAGGCAGAGCTGATGAAACGTATCAACAAGTTCTCCATCATCCAAAGATGTGACATGTTGATGGGTATTTGGTTCACAAATTTACCCGAACAGCTCCAATTTTCATTGACTGACTCTTCCAAACAAAACTTCTATGCTTGTCTATTGAACGCCCAATACTACAATCGGCTTTACTTGATTCATCGGGCAAATCTTATACGCATGGCCAAGTCATCATCAACCAACCCGAACAATTATAAATATCCTTCATGGGGAATATCATTCCAGGCAGCTAGAATGATTTCTATCGTGTCGAAAATATTGCTTGACAAAGGCTTGATAAAATACTGCCCTGTGATGTTTGTTTACATTTTATTCAGTTCGCTTATCATGCTCATCTATCATGTTGACTCGTCCAACCCAGTGATTGCAGCAACTGCATCGGACTCTCTCTACATTTCCCGGGGAGTGTTGAAGGAAATGGGCAAATACTGGCAGATTGTCGGGGTTCTTTTGAAGCTTTTTGACAAATACGCCAACGATAAAATCAAGCGGGCCCACGTGATTGCAACAGGAAGTTTGATTGCAGAATTGCAAGAAAGACGTGAACTGCAGAACGAAGCCAGGGCAAAGCATTCCTCCAATAGGGACACAATCTCGCCTGCGTCTGTCACCTCTGGCATATCTCCAAGAGGCAACACACAATATCGCCAGTATCCTGTGGACACTCGAAATGTGGATATGGAAGACCCTTCAGCCACGCCTCCCAACATTGAGGAACTTGTACGTCAGTGCAAAAACAATACTCATGAAGAAAGCGTTCCCCAGGATCTCTCCAATACCATGGCCAGCAACGAAGCACCAGCAGTACAATCCACTCAGTCCAATAACGACAGCAACAACACGCCATCTTCAATTCATTCTTTCCCAGAAATCTCATTGGTGACGGAAAAACTCCCACCCAACAACAACTTCTTGGAAAACTTCGAGCCCACGCAGCTCTTCCCCAACGTCTTGAACTCAGTTCCTGTTTCGAGAGCCCAGACTCCATCTCAGAATTACATCAAAAAGGAAGATATCTTACCCGAAAGTCCAGCAGCGTTCCAAGACCAAAATGTTAGCAAGTCCAACAATGGCGACATGTTTACTAATTTTGTGGATAGTTCGTATATTAATATGAACTTGCAACCGCAAATGGATGATGGAGGATACTTGAAAGATGATATCGGACTGTTTTTCAATATCCATTGAGAACGGAGAGAGGCCTCTTCCAACAGGCAACTTAGAAGAATGTATATATGACACAATCAGAACGTTTTTTTACCCTTTTTGGTTTTCGAGCGGCTTAGTTTCTCCAATAGCTCGTTTCTTTGCACTTTTTGATTGTAACCCACTAGATTCTCCACCACGGACTCAAACACAGATTGGCTTCGCCTTAGTTCCTCGATATTCTCCTTTCCAATGGCACATAGCTGGAGAAGTTTGGAGTGATATTCCGTTAAAGACTTGAGTTTTTGGTCAAGCATTTCCATGGAGCACTTTTCCAAAGTTTGTGAGGTGAAGTTATTGATCGGATCGTCTTGCAATGAGGCCAACACCGAGGCGGAATTCTTGAGGAAGTCAGCTTTTTGGTCGGGCGAAATGGACAATGAATCTATAGAAGGAAGTTCAATGGTCAGCCAGTCTATGTCATGTTCCGTGGAGGGATTTGAAGAGTTGGAGGAGTTGGAAAGTCGGTATGAAAGCATGGGAGAGTTTTCCACCTCATCTATATCAGTAGGAAGACCAAGGTTCAGTAGTAGATTTGACCTCATTTTCAGCTTGACCCAACTTGGAGGATGAAGTCTAGGAGGCTCTGAAAGTTTCAGGAATATTTGAGAAGCATTTTCATTTAGTAAATGTGGCCGGGCACTTGAAGGAGATGGAAGTGAATAGGGGAGTAGTTGTTCAACAACGACATCAAGAGTGGAGTTTAATTTGAAAGCGTCTTGGATCACGTTTTCATCAAAGAAGGATATGTTTGATTCGGAGATATTTTCAATAGAAGCTTCATCAAAGGACCCAAAGTCTGATTCTGCGTCTATTTCTGAGTCTGTGGCATCCACAGCTTGACCACGAGTGTCGTCAAAGTTTCCATGTCCAAAACTTTCTGTTGAATCTTCGACGCACTTGTGTGTATCTTGATTGTGTGATATTTTAAGAGACTTGTAGTCTGTCACATCGGTCAGTGTGTCTGTCAGTGACACCTCTTTCAGTGACACCTCTTTCAGTGACACCTCTTTCAGTGACACCTCTTTCAGTATCACCTCTTTCAGTGACACCTCTTTCAGTATCACCTCGGTCAGTGACACCTCTGTCAGTGTGTCTGTCAGTGTATCTGTCAGTGTGTCTCTCAGTGTCACCTCTATCTCCATCCCCCCCTTCCCTCTTTTACTACACCCTTTGTTCGCTTTCTTGCACATTCTCACCTATTCTATACCTCGTGTACGTGTAAATGTGCGAGTAGTGCGGGAGCTCAAGTTTCCAATGAGGTCTATCGTCTTCTTCTCCGTGGGAAACCCCGGCCCCATCAATCGACACTCTGTAGGACACTACGTATTGAAGGAGTTGATTAATGGTCTAGGAGCTGGTCAACTAGTGAAGAAAGGCATTTATTCCGTGACCACTTTGGATAATGTGTATTTTGTCAAATCTAACACATATATGAACGAATCTGGAAACCTGATGAGAAAGTTTCTTAGGCAAGAAAAAATCCACCACTGTACAGTTTTCATTTTATACGATGATTTTGAGGCTATTATGCCGTTAGTCAGGATACAGACCTTTAAGAAGAATGAATCGCATGGGGGGATCAGGTCGGTGGGGAAAGAGCTACAGTCCGACGGCATTACTTCATATAAGTTTGGGATTTGCATAGGGCCCAAGCCTTCCAATGCATCTCGAGACACTATGGCAGCGTGGGTATTAACGAATTTCAAGGATTCTGAGAGGGGGATGATGGAAAAGTCAATGGAATATGTGTATAAATATGTGGATGTGATAATATCCAGCGATGGAGAAATTGGTGAGTGTAACAAGCTCAATGCGCAGGTGAAAAGGGCCATAGCTGCTAGTTAACATTATTGATGTGCGGCAGCTATCACGGAACCTCGGTAGTCAGCGCGGAATCAAAGTCTGTTTTTCCCGTAAAAAAAGTGTCTGAATCGTCTATATCTGAGGAGTCGGATGTATCGTCCTGAGTTGCTTTCACTGGGTCTGAAATGCCCAAGTCAATCCTGTCTTCACATGTCACGGCGGGCAAAGGTGTCCTAAACATGCTTTTGTCTTTGGTCACCCCACCATTCTTGCAAAGTTCCCTACCATATTCAATGGCCCTCTCAATACTCAACCTGTGCTTCAAAAACAATAGACTCGGATACATGCTCCTCTCGCCTTTTTGCAAGTACTCCTCCATGCGAGCCTCGTTGGGGTCCAGCAATATAGAAAAAAAGTCCTTGAATCTGTTGCGTGGCCATATGGTAAGTGTTCCTGTGAACCTCTGCAAGAAAACATTCAGCCAATCCTGAGCCAGCCAATTGGGGAAGAGATCAAGTAGTTTCACGATCTGGAGCCACTTCCTAATTTCAAGCTTGAGCAAGTGCTCGGTGGCAGTAGCAAAGAATCCTCCACGGAGCGACGCAAATTTCTGTTTCTTGGTCTTTCTCCGTGGGATTGCCACGGGCTTGCCCACCGTGCCTTTGGAAGCGTAGAAGAAAAGCGAAATGTGGGGATTCACCTGTGACACAACCGAAAACGTCACATTGTAGTAGGTGTTAAGCGCATCCACAGGAATATCCGTCCTAAGCGAGCCGTCCTTCCACCTGACTCCCATACTAAAAGGACTGGCTTCTCCGCTGCTGATATTCTTCATCATAAGAACCACCGGATTCAAAATACCTGGTACAGCTGAGGATGCTAACAACGACGACCAGATGATGCAATTGGGGGATGTGATGGAATTGCATAGGATCACTGGGGAGTGTGGTTCTGCGGGAATCGTTGATATGTTCAACTTTCGGCCTGTTCTATTGAAAGCTTCTTGAAAAGTCAAGGAGCCCCTTGTGAAGAAATTGGCCTTCCGTGCCCAGCTAACTGCATCAAACCGGGCCCCCGTTTTCCACCACCGGGGCAACCAAACGTACCAGGGATCCTCGCATGCGGTTATTTTGTTGGCTAGTGCCGGCACCAAAAGCTGCTTCAATTCTTCATCGGTTCGGGAGCATGTCAATGCAGCAATAAGACCTCCTCCTGACGTACCAGAGATGATTTTGGGAAGCAAGTCGTTCTCCAATAAAGCCTTGACAATGCCGAAGTGGGTATAGGCAAAACAAGCGCCACCACTGAGACAAAGGGCGGTTTTCCCGTAGTTTTTTTGCACCACTTTGAAAAACTTCCGTTTTTGCTTTAAAGACACGTCTTTCTCGCTTGCATAGGAAACATAGTGGATCGACTTAACCACCTCTTCGATGTACTGTGAGACGAGAGTCTTTGTACCATAATATCTATGGGAGTATAATTGTCTGTTTTCAATTCCAGCAAAGTTGGATTTCAAACAGCCTTGTAGCACAACCATCAAATCAGCCACCAGACGCCTTTTCCGTAAAAGCTTGAGCATTTTCATTGTTTTCATGATGGTTTGCGGGTCGTAGTAGGAGAACTTGGGGTTATCAGACCACTTGTCTAAGCCAAGAAACTTGTCTAGCGCAATGGCATTCTTTACCCACTCGTCGTAGTTTGCAGACAGCCTGAGCTTGTCTCGAAGTCTTTTTCTTTCGCCAGTCCACGTGAAGAAATACTCCAGGAGAGCCACATAGGCACGGATGAGAGTGTATATGAAGCAAAGGAAGGAGATCCAGGCGATGATACAGGCCAAGACGGGCCAGCGGAAAAACATGTAGGAAGAGGATTTCCGAAACTCATTAGAGAATATATTAGACGAGGGCCTGGGGTCCTTTTTGGTATCGATACTGGAGGGAAACCAATCGCTTTTGGAGGAGATCTTTAAGTGAGCAGTTTTAGGCCATTTTTCAGCAACACACAGAGCTGTCGTAGTTTGGGGCGACGAAAGGGGAGTGGTGGACAGAAGCAACTCGTTATTTTTTGCAGATTCATCAGGTTCTGTATCTTCATTTTTCACACATAAAACATCAGTGGAAGGGTTACTTGAAAGCAAATCTCCATCTTCCGGATCGGTATAATGTAAGGCCTGTGCAAACGCCTTGATATGATTTTCATTGATATAGTCTTCCAGAAATAGATCCAGAGATAGCAAGCTGGACATCAGCGTAAACTTGGGAAGTAATTGTAGCAAATAGGTATCAGAGCTAATTGTAAGCAGAGAGTAAGATAGATGAACTGGCGTTGAATCTGGTGATAAAGTGGAGGGGAGGTTTTGGCAAAGCAAGATAAATACAATGGATGCAGGAGATAAAGAAAGTTGAGGTGAGATCTAAACCACGCTAGTATATGCCGGATTCCTATATCTAGGTATCTAGGTATCTAGCTATCTACCAATCTACATACTTATATACCTATACATCTATACACCTATCTACCAATCTAAATACTTATATACCTATACATCTATCTACCTAAATACCTATCTACCTATCTACCCATCTACCCATCTACACATCTACACATCTACCCATCTACCCATCTACACATCTACCCATCTACACATCTACACATCTACCCATCTACCCATCTACACATCTACCCATCTACACATCTACCTATCTAGCTATAATAATTCAGGTGAGAAGAAATGATCATAAAATTCAATGTAGGTGTATGTGTATGTGTATGTGTAGCTGTAGCTGTAGCTGTAGCTGTAGTTTATGGTGTAGGGATGTATTAACAATGTACTGTGGAGACAGGCGCAATCCCTCCCTTTCCATGTTCTCTCTACTCGACATCGAGGGCACCATATGCTCCATCTCTTTCGTAAAGGATGTTTTATACCCCTACTTTCTTTCTTCTTATCAAGAATTTCTTAAGGACGTGGACTTCCCCCCGCAGCCGGAACGGAATGGTATTTCTGCCATAGTCAGCCAGTTTCCTCCGCAGGCTCTTGGGTCCAAGTGTGCCCTCATAAACCACATCCAACACTTGGTGGCCAAAGATATTAAGGACCCAGTGCTTAAAAAGTTTCAGGGAGAAGTTTGGAAAAAAGGTTATACTAAGGGAGAACTCAAAGCTCCTTTGTATGCAGATGCTATTGAGTTTTTGAATAGAACTGACAATGTGTACATTTACTCATCTGGGAGTGTGGAGGCACAGAAATTGTTGTTTAGCTATGTGGATGTGAAAGGAGAGTCATGGGACTTGAAGCCTCGAATTTGTGGATACTATGATATCACCACATCGGGCTTTAAAACTGTGCCTGAGTCTTATAAGAATATATGTGAAAGCATTGGATGTGAGCCCCACCAGGTGACGTTTTACTCGGATAATATCCATGAGATTAAGGCTGCGAAGGAAGCGGGTTTGAAGTATGTATTGGTGGAGCGTGAAGGAAACGGGGCTATTTCTGACCATGACAAAATAGCTATTCCAATCATCACCACTTTTAGAGATTGTTGAACTGCTAAATTTGTAGACCATATGACTGGCTATTTATAGGCTTATAAGAGAAGAACTTATGTACTATTATAGACATCCTATTATCAACAACTTATTATGGAATCAACAGCTATGAACTGAAGCTTATGTGTCACGAAACAAAATGTCCGCAGTTATCTCTTCGTTCTTGTCACAAGCCATGTAGACCTGAATGACCAAGTTGCGCTCAAACCCCAACTCACATAAGCGAGAAATGGCACTTTGGTCCAGATCCGATAACAGTAATTGCACCACATCCTGGTCGTCGGTGGTGGGCTCGGGCTCTTCTCCGTCCAAATCAAGATCGCTCTCCAAGAATCTTTGCACAAAGCCTTCGGGGTCTTGCTCAATCAAAGCAGCAGCCTGAGGGTCTGCTGCAGCTATACGCTCAAGCAAGGGTTGGATCAACTCTGGATTGCTTCTGATGGCTTCGCGGAGTAACGCAAGCTGGTTTTCCTCGCTCATGGCGGAGTTTCCGTCTGCTGCAGCTTGACCACCATGTGCATGAGCTGCAGCTGCATCAAACATGTTCTCATGGTTTGTTTCTGTTTCACCAGAATCTGCGTCAACAGTTGAAGCCACAGGCGCAGCGGGCTGTTGTAAAGTCTCGGGGATCCCAGTAAGTAAATACTCCACGGCTCTATGAGGGTTGTTAAAGGCAGCACGCAAAGCACGCTCAATTTCTGGTCTTTCATAACCCATTTCCAACATGTTCTGGATAGCAGCTTCCCTCTCCAGACCCTGCGAGAAGTCCGAGGTACTGGTAGTTGTAGATTCATGGCTAGTGGATGCAGGTTGCGCCAGGGACTCTTTCTGGTGTTCACCATTGGTGGTGGGAGTAGCAGAAACGGACTCGGCGACTGGCTTCACAGCTGCAGCTTCAATGGAAGAAGCAGCGGCACTAGAAGTAGCAGGAGCTGGCTTTTTTTTGGTTATCATGGTGATGATTGAATCGCCATCTTTGATCTTGAAGTCTTGCAACTTTTTATCATCCTGAAGCACTTTTCCCGAGTAAACAAACTTCAATTGTGACGCTTCCACATCTTTGGAGACGGCAACTTTCTCCTTTGTTGAGAGAACCTGGTGTTAGTAAGAGAACAACAATGAGCGATGAAGATGACGCTGGATGGCAAAGGGATGGCGGCCGGCGAAGAGGGGGACGGAGGGCCGCCCATAGTACTGCACGGTGTAGGTACATACTGTATCGGAGGGCTCGACTTCTACCTCGACGGTTTGTTTCTTCAAGTCTCTGAAGGTTATTTTCATTGCGTATCTTAAAGATGTGCGTGTAGTTGTTATGCGGAGAATGGACGTGATGTATGTGAGACTGTATAAGGCGCGCGAGCACCACCACCACATGGACTAAAGCTGACGACTAGGGGAAGAGAATGGGCCACCAAGAAAATTGGATATATTATGATTTGCTTTATTTTTGCTGATACTTTTGAATCAACAATGTAGTAGTATTGAAGATAATAGAAGTGCCATTCCGAAAAAAAACAATATGGGTGTTTGATTGAAGCTTATGCTTTTAAAATAGTCTCTCTATTGACTAGGTATTGGGCAAACGGGTCATTAGATGAGAGCTGAATTAGTCGAAATTGAGAATTACTTGGCAATTATTCGACAATTGATTGAATATCGGATTCGGCGTTATGTGAACTATGACAAGACTGAATTAGTCCCAGGATAATTGCACACAATCAGCCAATCTGACATTTGATTGTATACCTATACTTTTCTTCAAGTGAAAAGCTCTGATGTTGTGAGGGAGAGTTCCACATATGAAACTATAACTATGGTATGGTATGATGGTATGGTATGGTATGGTGGTATGGTATGGTATGGTGGTATGGTATGGTATGGTATGGTGGTATGGTATGGTATGGTGGTATGGTATGGTATGGTATGGTGGTATGGTATGGTATGGTGGTATGGTATGGTATGGTATGGTGGTATGGTATGGTATGGTGGTATGGTATGGTATGGTATGGTGGTATGGTATGGTATGGTGGTATGGTATGGTATGGTATGGTGGTATGGTATGGTATGGTGGTATGGTATGGTATGGTATGGTGGTATGGTATGGTATGGTGGTATGGTATGGTATGGTATGGTGGTATGGTATGGTATGGTGGTATGGTATGGTATGGTATGGTGGTATGGTATGGTATGGTGGTATGGTATGGTATGGTATGGTGGTATGGTATGGTATGGTGGTATGGTATGGTATGGTATGGTGGTATGGTATGGTATGGTGGTATGGTATGGTATGGTATGGTGGTATGGTATGGTATGGTGGTATGGTATGGTATGGTATGGTGGTATGGTATGGTATGGTGGTATGGTATGGTATGGTGGTATGGTATCGATGGTATCTATGGTATCTCTAGATTTATGCATATGTGCCCTATACGACTGCTCGTGTAGGTCAACCTAACACTAATATGCCATAGGAAATCCCAATTCAGGTCTCCAACTTGACTTCCCTTAGTTCCAGAATATTAACTTATTGAAACCATCTTCATTGATCATTTATGCTTCCTGTACACACATCGGACTATAAACCATTTTATCCATCACGGTATTAGTCATTCTTAGGTGCTTTGTGTTAACAGTTCGCAAGGTATACTTCTTAATTGAAGTTTGCACTAGTTTCTAAATTTATAGACTTGTAGTCAATAAATTAAGAAAAAAACATTGTTGACATGAATATTCCTAGGTACAGACGGCTCTGTGGGAGAATTTTTGATTGCAAGCTCCAGGGCAAAATCCTTGTGTCTTTTTAGTCACTGTGTAATTCTCCGAGATTGGCATTTCCCCAGAAGGTAAACGAGTGGTTTCTCCCTCCAACAAGAATTGGGATAGAGAGATTAATAGACTCGTTGGAGTGCTTAATTGTTCCAATACTAGGACTTAGGTGTCACCCAGAACCATGCCACTTCTTTGTCAAAACCTGACCATAGCTGATAAAACGGTCGTAGTCTCTTTTTTCCTTAGTCGTAGTTTCCCTAGTCTCCTATTTCTTTCTAGGATGACGCGGAGTCATTCATACAAGCACTTAGGTCTTTGTATGATTTATATATAAGGGAACTGGTACTACCAGAGTTCCGAGAAACCATCAAATGTCAAGTATACCTAAAGAGACACCATATAAGAAGATTCAAGTGATACAGAAGGATCTTGTCTTATCTCCAATCTCACTTTATCACCAAGTTTCTCCGTAACTTCCAAATAAAGCCCTTGTAAAAATCCTTCTTATGAATAAAAATTTTCTTGGGAAATATCCGCAGGGCGCTGCCCTTATATAGACAACTTAGCCCCCGCCCTGTTTATTTGCAGCCACCAGTTATGCAGGGGTGCGTCGTGGTGCGAAACATATATAAGCAGCGCATTCCCCCTTATTTCGAAGGAAATAATTTATCCCCCCTATTTCGAAGGAAAACATTTATGAGCCTATCAATTGAGAAGTCAAAAAATTACTTTAGGACTAGGGTGGTACCCGTAGTTTTTATGGGATTTATTAAAAGCCATGGACAAAAGGACATCAAGTTGATTGAAGGAACAGAAACGCTGTGAGATGTAATCAGCGATATTATAACTTTGGCAGGGGATGGAGATTGGGTGAAGTTCGGGAAACTTAAGGTCATTATATCCATTCACTACTCTATGGATGGACCTCTAGAAGAGTGTCATTATCATTGACTACCATGGATATATGCATCAGTTAGTTTCCAGAATATTAGTCATTGAAGCCAAGAGCAACTCCTATGCTAACCATTTTGACGAATTCATTTAAGGTGATGATACTATAGTAGATTATTTAACTAGGCATGGTTAGGACACTAGCTATGCGGTTATTTAGACTACACTGATGAATCACATGATAGTGGAGACATTTCCAATATCACAAGCGAATTGGCTCAACCCCTACATCCCTAGATATTAGAGAATACGCACCATGTGAAACCGGTTGCACCGCAGCCGGAATGCCTACTCAATACCTCTAAAATCCCACACACTAAAGCACACACTAAAGCACACACTAAAGCACACACTAAAGCACACACTAAAGCACACACTAAAGCACACATTAAAGCACACATTAAAGATTTGTTGGTCAAAATTATACATTGTGGAGTCCGGAATTCCAGCATTTCAACAAACTTATTTTCATGATCCTCACATCAAAAAAAAAGGTTGTTTGCGTTGGGTATTTTTTTTTGCTGAGGTAGCCGGGTGTACGGGTATTTTAAGCAATTCCGGGGTATCTACAATCCACTAAGAGTAATAACCATGAAATATTAAGAATCCAAATATGTACTAGTAAAAGGAAATCTAGACCAAGAACAAGAGGTGGGCCATTGTACTATATGAGAAAATGTTCTGCTAGTAGAAAAGATCCACTTCTGAAGACCGTTACTTTTTTATTAACTATGTGGTTGTATAATAAATTCTCCCATGTTACCATTTTCTTAATGGATCTTATGGAGATGAAGTTGCAGGCATATTCTGGTTTGTAAGTTCAACAAGGGCCTGTATGCAGTCCGCCGATGTTTTCAGTGAATCTGAGACTGTTGAGTAGCCATTAATGTTATTGTACTGTCAATCGATTTGTGATAATTACTCTGCTTGTAAGTTCCTTTTGTATACCAGAAGTCTATTTTCTTGTCAAAGATTTTTAATACGACAACTTTTGGCATGAGCATATCTGGACTGAATGTTCTTTTTATTACACTCTAGAGATAGGAAATTGATGGTCAAGTATCTGTAATGTTGACTATCAAAGCCTTAATAAATGGATTAATAAGGGTTGCTATGAGTTGCTATGAGTTGCTATGCTATACTATACTATGACCTCCTAACTATACTATACTATGACCTCCTAACTATACTATACTATGACCTCCTAACTATACTATACTATGACTAGTATGACTTCCGTAGCAACTGGAGTGCCGTGTCAAGTACTCGCATGCTTGATCCCGTCAACGGTCACTAACAGCCGAGCATTTAACTAGTAGTCTAGTAGAGATAAACGCATTAATAAATATTAATAAACAGCTTTGATATATCAACTAGTGTCTTTACATTTCGCAAAATAAGGTGTAGTGAACTGTCTATGGTCCTTTCTGCAGGATGTACGGGTTAAGTAGGTCAGTCTCTTCTGTTCAAACACCCAAACTCGTAGCAAACTCTCTAGATATTTCTAAATCTCTCTGTAACTATCATCCACTAGTCCATAGTAATACATTATATCCGGGGTTATCCGCGGTGCATGTATAATCCAAAGGTTTACTCTGTAAAGGTGCGATGGCGCGACCACATACTTTTAACAAGACGCATCAAAAAACAGTCACAGCAAACTTGTGACCGCTTATCTACCCCAAATTTCACACCACATGCACCATGGATCACTACGCTAGTGAACTACATCGCCATAAACAAGACCACGCCAAGCCGGACCATTGTGCCGAAAAAGACGCTTTGAACAACTCGCCTTACTTAGACTTGGAAAATGCCATTGGCGATGCCTTTAAGCAATTGGAGGTGTTAAATGAATCTGGCCACTCGATGCTGCTGGCCATATTGGAAGTGTCCGATAGTGTTGAAGAGTGCAAGGGTGATACTGAGCTTGAGAGTGTTGCTGGCCGAGTATTTAGTTCTTTAGCTGGTGAAGGACTGGGTGAAGGACTGGAAGGACTGGGTGAAGGACTGGAAGGACTGGCTCGAGGACTGGAAGGACTGGCTCGAGGACTGGAAGGACTGGCTCAAGTGCAACCCCATATTATCGCTACACACCAGAAAAAAGAGCTTTCAAAATGTCAACACATAAATAACCAAAATGTGACGCCAGAACTGAAAGACCTGCAAGAACTGATTCTCCTGAATCACAAAATCTTTCAGTCTAATTCTGACCTTGAGGCTGCTATAGGTGATGCATTCAAAACTCTTTCTAATGCCCCCCCATCGAATCATAAAGACTTGAGTTCATTTCATGCAAAAATGGATTACCATGACCAGAACCTCGAGGATGCTATTGGAGAGGTCTTTCAAAGCCTTACCAAGACAGAAAAAGGAATTGACCATGATGCCAAGAATTTGGTGCATACGAACCCTCTTACCTCTGATGAAATCTTACGTCAGGCCATTACTCAGTCTTTAAACTCTATTTACGATACGAAGCCACTGGAAACACAAACTGACACTTCTGAAGGCCACACATCGCATCCCAAAGATGTATCGGATCTTAAGGATGTATCGGATCTTAAGGATGTATCGGATCTCAAAGACGTATCGGATCTCAAAGACGTATCGGATCCCAAAGACCCATCACATCCCAAAGACCTATCGGAATCCTACTCCGAAAACGAATCATCAAACAACCGACGCCATAGTCTCATAGATCAATTGGCAAGCAAAATCTCTCACCAAATTTATACCGATGCATCTCATCTGAAAGATATCCCCGTCCTAGATGATACTGTTTTGGCACACTTTCAAACCGTTGCCAATAAAGAAGACCCTCAACCTTTAGATATTGCTAGCAAATCCGCCGTTGCAAGTACGTCTCAAGCTCTGCTGAAAGGACAGGTGCCATCAGTAGAAAATGAGCTGGATTTGGAAAAGCTACACATGAACGAAATCCTACAAAATGCCTTCAATATGGCTATGCGGAATCCACAGGAACTCATCACGTCGCTAGATATTGATGAGTCTCAAACTACAATCCCAAACTATGCCTCTCTGGATACCAATCTGGAACAATCCAATAACTTGTCTACAGCTACTGCAATAGCAGCGCTTTCCGTGAAGGATACTCTTTCTAGAAAAGATACCAATGCCACAGTTGAAGCCAAGGAAAAGTCCAGCACTAAGCCCCTTTCAATTGCCCAAACTCTTGCATTGCATCGTGCTTCCATGGCAGGCTCGGCCAAAAGAGACTACTCCGCAATCCAGAATCTAGAGGATTCGATAAAATCAGAGCCGCCAAGCTCCGTGAAAATGAACCCACAGTTGTCCAATATCCTTTCTTCGCTTTCACACCATATCCAATCAGGAGCGCAGTCCCAAAATCTCATGCTGGTGATCAGACAAATGACTAATGCCCTCATGCTTACCAAGACATCCATCAGTGTCACGAAACGTGTTCAAAAAATAGTACAAGAGTTCAAAAAATTGCCAGAAACAGAAAAGACATGCATAGAAGATCTCAAAGAAGGAAAACGCTTTTTGTTGTGTTCAATAGAGGAGTCGCAGCGTGCTCAGACTCTACTCAGCAGTATTATTGGATATATCCAGCCACAAGAAAAGGCCATTACAGAAACCAAGTTGGAGCAAGAGTTCACGCAGATGCCGAATGTCAATGAGTTGAAGGAGTTGTATGACTGTGCCCATACGGCCATTTCAAATTATAACAGCACGCGGTTCCGTACGGCGTTAACTGGAGTGAAGCGAGATGTGGAATCATCAGAGTATAAGGAAAGAGTCCGAACGGAAAATAGAGAACGCAAGAAGAAGTGGAGAGAAGAGAATGCAGAAAGAAACAAGGATAATGACTTGCGTGCACGAGTGCTTAGGCGGGCAGCGAGCATGTTTGGCGAAGGGAATTCTCGAGAGAAGACGCTCTGGATGGAAGATGAGTTTTCCAAGAGACGAGAAAGGCGATTTGCACGTCAGCAGAAAGAAGAGAATGGCGACAATGGAACGCAAGACTCCAATGCGGGCGAGTCCAAAAGCAAAGCCGCTTCTTTGCATAATGCAAATCTCTCTGGAATGCTTGGAAATTATCTTCATTTGGTGGGTGAAAGTGGATCAGAAATGGTGCCAGAGGCTACGTCGGTAGCAGCATGTGCAGTGATTGCTGTAGCAGTTTTCCGTTACTCCAGAGAGGTTGGTGTGAATGATATGAAGCACATGTTCAGCCCCATCAATCTGGTGATCAACTCGGTCTTGGATGCCAGCATCCGGTCTGGGGACTACATGAAATTGCCATTTCTTGTCAAGGCTGAGGCCACTGACAAGAATAACGAGATGAAGGAGAAGTATTCTGCAATCATGGAGCTGCGCAATACAACGACATTGAATCATAAGGGAGAAGCTCAGAAGCGGGCATATGAAGGAATTCTAGAAGATGCCAAACGGAAAAAGATTGAAGAGATGGGCTACGAAGCGTCTTTTGCAAAACCTGATTTGGAGCTATCGCAGTCGCAGCCCCAGTCGCAGTCGCAGTCGCAGTTGGAGTTGGAGTTGGAGTCGCAGCCCCAGTCCCAACCCAGACCCTCTCCATCTCCATCTCAAGCTTCTTGGACAACTGCAAATGCACTTAAAATGCCTCACTACCGAAAACCAAATGGAAACAGTGATGATCAGTACACGGAACTGGCCAGAGATATCCACAGCAATCCCAAGCCAGTATTGTCGCCGTTCATCTCAAACAAGGTGGGCAAGGATTCGGGCATTGCTGCACCCACTGGGCTTCGGAAGCCTGGTTCGTTCCAGCGGCCTGCATACGCGCGCCCTTCCAAGAGCACCGGAGGATTCCTGGCACTCTACTCCACGTCGTTCAAGCAGAACTAATAATATGAATTAAGGCCATGATGGTAGTGACTACCAAATATCTAAGAATAATATGCTGAAGAGAGTAGGGAGAGGGGTATACTGTTACTACTGTTACATTTATAGGAATAACTCACTATTACAAATAAAAATTATAATAGACTATAGCTACAAAATTTTAGAGAAGGATAGAGGAAGAGAGATGTAGATAGTAAGATTTCTACAGTCAGTAGATAACAAACAAAACTACAAAGCTCTTCTACTTTGTACTGACCCACATCATCTGAGTGGGTCTTCAAGTCGTCCTAACATTCAATAGCATGGATGGATGTCAATTTGGACTCCTTCACACTTGACCATTCTGTTATTTACCCCACATTGTGACGCATCAAAAGCCTCTAAAGGGCCAAGCATAATACCCAAGTGGTTCTGCACTTTGGCTGATTGAAAAACTCCTACTCCATGTATAGGATCTAGCCAGAAACATTCTACAACTCTAGATATGCTACCATTGGTAGTAATAGTTAGAGATAGAGATAGATAAATACAGTATTATTAGATACTTAGAGCTGGAGGTATCTATTAGGGTGGTAGCACACTAGCTTAATATATATAGTAGCAGTTATGGTCAGGATCAGGTCACTACAGATGAACATCCTTTAAGCTATGGTACTTGCCATACTTTTAAAAAAGGGACATTGGATGGGGGCGTTTTTCAAAATGGGTGTACGGGTGTGGTTGAAGTCAATCTTCAATAGCTTAGTGATACTATGATATTTTTAAAGTATAATATGGGACATTTAGTACTCTGTAAAATCACATGGCATAATTATGGCAGCTCTATACAGTTCTACGGCACACACAGCTGACCTATATAGGAAAGCCAAATAACAGATCCACAAGAATGTATATAATTAGTATTTCCTATTTCTAATAGATTCCATGGGTTATCACGAAAGGTTGTTTTTTAATAACCCACCCACTTATCCAAACTCGTATATCCCGGAATTTGAATACTGGCGGCTTGGGCTTTATGGCCTTGGTCACGTGACAACCTCCATTCTACTACTACAGCGTTTTTCAAAAAGATTCAAACCAGTGCGAAAAATGGTTCAAACCAGTGCTTAATGTTTCCAACCACACTAGCAAAATGTTTCACCACACTAGCAAAATGTTTCACCACACTAGCAAAATGTTTCACCACACTAGCAAAATGTTTCACCACACTAGCAAAATGTTTCAATAATTCAAAATGTTTCGTACCCCTTACAGTCTTTCAAACAAATGGCGTAATGCTTCCACACCAACTTACATTAGAATTCAATATTCTGAAATCTTAAATCTGGAGGATTGCCTCATATATACTACGTTTGGGAGTCTCGGCAATCTACAAAACAACTAAGTCCTCAAAGTTATCAAGTAGTAGTACTCACCCTCTCCTACGCCAATATGTAAACTTCTGCTTATTCATATTTGATACTCTCTTTCTTTTTCGTGCCTCGATCGGTCGCGACTACATTTGACTTGTTGAGTTACTGGAGCGCTCGACCCGCACCCGCACCATTCGCACTATCATTCGCAGTTTTTCTTGGTAGTTACTGCCACGCACTAAAATGAGTATTTGTAAAAAGGTGATTTATTGAGGGAGTAAGTAGCAGGCACCCTCACCTACTCATACACTCTAAATAATAAAATATAAATAATAAAATATAAAATATAAAATATAAAATATAAAATATAAAATATAAAATATAAAATATAAAATATAAAATATAAAATATAAAATATAAAATAATAATAATTGTTACATTTTTATAATTGTTCAGTACTTTCAAAACTCTGTTTATTCGTTCATGGATGCTCGAAAGAGCCTGCAGGCATGCTGGAGAGTGTATGTTAAGGCTTGCTCAATCATTCTAATTGTTAAGAAAATATGCTCTACGACAAAACAAAAAAAATAGAAAATAAAAAATAGATAAAAGAAATAGAAAATAAAAAATAGATAAAAGAAATAGAAAATAAAAAATAGATA